>JARK01000221.1:29160-49843 GCA_000688135.1 Ancylostoma ceylanicum | reverse complement strand
AGCGATTGTGGCAGGATCCCCGCTATAACCGTTCTCTTCAAATATGCGTGCTATCGTCATTTCTACTGTCGAGTCTATAGCTCTGCATAACTTGTCCTTCGTCCTGATCAGATTTCTGACCACATTCGCTTTGATAAAGTGTGGGTGGGCGCTCCTTGCATGTACCAAAATGTTGGCTGATACCTCCTTTTTGTGCCACACATGTTCCATCTGACCACCAATGAATCGAACCTTAGTATTCAGAAAAGGGAGATAACCATCGTTATCAGGCCTCTCCATCGTGAACGATACATTTGGATCAAAGGAGTTCAGCTTCTCGAACAAGGTTTCAACCTCCACTTCAGTCGTACCCATCACAAACACGTCATCAATATATCTCTTGTAAAGAAGGATGCCCGAAGTCAGTGTCATTCGCTCGACGTGGTCCAGGAATATTATTGCCAGTAGAGGTGCGATACGGTTTCCCATGGCCAAGCCTCGTCTTTGCTCATAAAATCGGTTTTCGAAGCGAAAGACATTACAGGATAACACAGAGTTTATCATGGTTGTGATATCGTCTGCGTTGAAACCCATAGTCGATATTTGGCTTTTGTGTTGTTCGAAGAGGGAAATCACGGATCTGATTGCACTGTTGTTGTCGACGTTGGTATACAGTGATACCACATCAAAGCTCGCATAAGCTGCTGTAGGTGGTAGTTGACATTCCGAAAGTGAGGACAGAAATGCTTCTACGTTCACTATATGTGCTCCAACAAACTGAAGCAATGGTGAAAGCAGCTGCACTAGAAGCCAACTCAATCTGTCTGAGGGGCCACCACAAGATGACACAATGGGGCGCGCTTTGATTGTGCTGGCGGAAAGATGGAGATGTGCAACTGACGCTGGTAGTTTGTGCGTTTTCACCAAGCAGTAGAACGTAGGCACAACTGGGCACGAATCCGAGAGAGCGTTAGCGATATTTTGGCCAAGTCTCGGCTTTACCACAGCTGATATGGCCTCCCTTACTTTTTCGCATGTACTTCGAAAAGCAGCGACAGTGGTCTCAGCATAGGTTGTTGAGTCAAACAGCATCTGATTAGCGATCTCCTTATCCAACGATTGTGGTACGACAACAAAAGATCCGCATTTATCTCCAATCATGTATCGTAACCTGTCTTTCAACCGAATGAGCTTTTTGAATCCTCTTCGCTCGATCATCGTCAAATTACTTCGGTACTTCTGTGTTGCTTCGTTTTTGTCGATTCTTTGTATTGCAAGCTCAAGGCTTGCAACCTTTGAATCGACGCTAGGGATGGAACAAGGGCGCCGAATTCCTTGCGATGGAAAAGGCATTGAACACAGGAGTGTTGATTCTCGATCGAGTACTGTAGGTCCTCTCTGCATTCTTGAACGTAATCGGTGGGCAAAGTGGTGAACGCCACAAAGTGCTTCGTCGATTGTAGCGTTGGTTACCCGTTGAGAAATAGCGAAAGATGGCCCAAGATTTAGGACGGCTGCCATATCACTGTCGATTTCGTTAGTACCAATAACAACATGACGTTTAAGAGGAATCGCATTCATTCTCATGGAAGTTGGACATGTTTGCGGTTGAGATCGTTCTCGCAGCTTCTTCAGCTTCTTCTCCAAGCGGCACTTTTCCTGTTGACGTAAGCGTTCACAAATGATCTGGTTGTGAGATGAGATGTTTCTCCAAGCTGTCGGATTGAGCTGAGATCGTAACTGGGATTTGGTATGGACGATGGTAAGGATGCACTGTCTTCTGCGGCGTCTTCTATCCGCTATTGCTGCTTCCAGCAACGCAGCTTTCAATTCGTTCACACCACATCGGACCCCCTGATTGCGCTGGTATGGTAGACTAGAGACCACCTTCCCTAATCAGACGCACCTTGAAACACACGACTGAGCGCGCTCCGACCTTCAGAGTAACCGTCCTTCACCGTCATCTGACACAAACTTTAGAAAGAAAAATCATCGAGGCGGTTGAAATAAAGAGGCACAACCCCGAAATCAACAACAAGGAGGAGCTGAGGGAAGTGCTGCGATTGATTTCTTGATTGGAAGTATAAGCGCCTCAATATCTTTAGCTTTTCCGCAACAGTCTTATTTTATAGTTAACAGCGTAGGGGTGAGGTTGGTTGCTCATGTTAAGTTGTGTTCACGTGTTAGCTAAGCTACCAAATATAGGTAACATCCATCACTGGCTCCGAAGTCGAAAGACTTGTTAATTATCGGCCACTTGGTATTGTTATTGTTATTGTACTTTGCATGCTTGTTAGCTTATGATGAGAAAGCGATTTGTTGGTAGCATTTAGGTTTGACAAAGGCATTAATGCCGAAAGCTAACCAGTAAACATATAAAGCACCGGAGTATTCAACGTATACATCAAACAATTGAAGCATGAAGCTCAGAGACAGAACAGTATTGAATCTACAACTATTTAAAGAGACGGACGAAAATCTTGTGCAAATCCGACTTCCTCTATTGACCCTTCTGAGTATTGGAGGGGCGATATTAACACCTCGAAATTCTCACGCACCAAAATGTTGGTATATGAAGAACTCTCCGCACCAACAAGTTCCGCTGAGTGCAAGCATCTGATCTCGACAGCCAGCTTGATTGTGTCGTATGGCGCGTTTCTTCGGGTGGCACTATAGACAGGCTGGATCTGGGAAGCGCTATTGCCACCTGAGTTACGATCACGCGCCGCGGCTTAGCTGTAACGAGTCCTCGAACAACTCGTCCACTTCACCGCAATCATCTACTCCATACGGGATGCTGCCATCAATTTCTCAGTACATTTCCTTGATTATTGTTCCAACTATGAACTCGATTTCCGCTTAAACCATGTTGTGAAGAATTTTGCACAACCAATCGACGATAACGCTACCATTATTTTCTTTGCGAATAATTTTTTCCCAAGTTGAACTTCTCTACTGATTTTCAGGGTGGTTTTGCAACCTGCACTTTCAAAGGGGGCTTAGCGAAGTGTTGCATGAGGGCTTCGTTCTGGTCTCGACCCGAGAGAAACCCCGTGCTGGAGCATGGCGTCCTTCGTAGGCGCCACACGATCGCCGCCCCATATCTATGAACCAGCTTCACTGTAGAAAACTTGAAAAAGCGCTTTTTCGCCGCACAGCATGCCTATGTCAGGCTTCTAACTTGCTGAAAATTATCAGAGTACCCAAGGATACTTCTCTAACGAATCAGCAGATTAACGGATTAACAGATTAACGGATTAACGCGTAGAGGCCATTTTTGGCTCAACGTAACGAATTAATGGATTAGCGAAATTTGAAATTTTTCTAACGCACAGCCCTGATGCTGGTCAAGAAATGTGTGCTCGGCCTTGTACTTTACTCACTCAACCAAGAGTCGAAGTCATAAACTACAAGTCACTTCTCCGCGATTGAAGATCCTATTCCTTCCCCTGGCTTGCATGCGCTGTCTCCAATTCCGGTGGTCCCTCAAAGGAGCTATCCTCTAAGGCAAAAAATGGGATTTGGATCTTGCTTCTCGGGTACAAACATGTATCGTTGTCTGCTTTCGTTTGCAGCAAGAAAAGAACAGGGGTGAGGATGAAAGATGCTCAGTGGTTGTGGAGGCAACTCATTACGAAGGTAGAAATTGATAAAACTGCAGAGAACAAGAGGCAGTCGGTCCGTTGCCTAGGCACCCACTAACCATTTCTGCATTGACAGTGGAGTGGGAGCTAAATTACGGCACTTGTTCACTCTCACATCGTCGGGAGCAGGATTACTCCAAGCGGACTCACACAAATGCTCCAGCCCAGAAGAATCTTGCTCAATCTTGGGAGGTAGATAGGAATCGAGGTGCTCGTAACGTCATGTGCGATTATGACGCAGCCGTTTCATACCTGCCGCAGTGTCCTCTCCAAGGAGTTACCCGACAGATTTCGGACTTGCATGAGAGGGAAAATTTTGAGGCCCACGATATATTCTGCTATAAGATCTCGCGGAACTATCTGAATCTGAGCGAGTTTTCAAAAATTGTGGTCATTTGCAGTTGGAAGGCCCGTTTAAAACTATCCAAGTAACTAATGTTTCGAGGGGAAGTTTCGAATTCTTCAACTCAACTATGCTCACACCGTTGGCTGGAAGAGTTTCATCGAGCTTACCCTTCCTTCCCTGTTTCAGACTTGAACTACAACTGACCTACTTCCGCTTTCTTTGCTGCGCGTCTTATCTTTATAGATTTTGCTCTTGAATTTCTGTGCACGACCAGTGTATCCTCCAATGCGTAATGAGTTTGCCATCAGTGTAGTACACAAAAACAGACATATTCTAGCTAGGCAGTGTATATAACTGTGATGGAATTGAAAGTCTGCACATTTCCTCGTTCCATGCGATGAGCTAAAACCTACTCTTATGCGAGAATAGAGCTCTGCTTCCGCCGGCTACATAAAACAGCTTCGTTGCCTCAATGAAGAGCAGCGGAAGAAAGGATTTTCAGAATTTGCAGCACCTAGTCTTGTTTCAAGCAGCCAGCAGCAGTGCGCTAGACCACAAAGTTATACACACTAGACCGTTGTCTCGAGCTGATCGATTTATCGCATTCTCCCTCTTTTTTCCTAGTTTCATACACATGGATGTGAATACATATGATTAAGTGAATTGTCGCATCCAGACAAAGCACAAAAGATACTGCTCCTAGAACTTACATATTTGGATTACATAGGACTAATGAAAATTGTAATTTTCTAGCTCTGATTCTGTTATACGTTTTATTTTAAGACATTAATAATCTACCGAAGCCGCATGCACAGTTGCGATTACGCAACGTAAACCTGTTAGGAGCCCACGAATTCAGCCATCGCTATCATAGGCGCCAACACGTTTACGCCTGGTAATCTCAGTTAAGCATCCTCTGATTAGGCTCTGATTGTACCGACCACATGTTATTAATTTCGAGAGAATGCATTAAACATATTTGGGTTGTTTCATTCATCTGGGAAAGGACAGATCTTAACAACGTTTATTATTTCTGAGAGAACTCACAACAAAGTTCAACTCTAAGATTATACGAGCTTGTATTTAACAGCTGCATTTGGGCAGATTAATGCGACCCCTAACATTTACACACGTCGTCGCCCTGTTAAATGGTGAAACTACCAGCCACCTTCTAAAAAGAAATGCTACGAAGAATCCATGGACGTGAAAGCGTGCGACAAAGTGCAGCTAATGTTTTACAATGACGAAGCACCTACGAGAGAAGAAGTGAAGTTTTACGAAGGTCTTCTCTATATCCAACAATAGTGTACGTGTTCTCAAACATCTTGTGGACGTGGCTGGAAGTCTTGTTCAAGTCCCTGCTGATCCTCTTTGCTTGCAAGATTTGAGTATGAAAGTGGCGGGTTTTGTATGTGTCGTACAATGGCTTGCCATCTCTTGGTCACTAGACAGAAATAAACCCCAACAGTGCAGAACACGAGGATGAGAAGCATCATGAAGACCTGAATTCAATCTGATCAAGTTTTGATCCGTTGACCTATCAACCTCTGGCTTACTGTTATTTCTAGAGTTGTGAGATTTAGACGCTACAACTTACTCCTGCAAATCGACCGCTCCGCTCCGCACTAGCTTTCGACGGACAAGCGTCTACCTGTGCAACCTTTGTGAACGGGCGACCTTTTAACTCTGGTGGTGCTGCACATCTGGAAAAGAAATCCTGTGTCAGAAAACAAACACATATGAGGGGAAGTAGTAACTCACTTAGGTATCGCATTAGTGTATTCGTATGAGTAGTATTCATCTTCGAGGAGGAAAGACGTTTCACAGGTGCAATTGATCGGATTCCCTCCAATCCCGAGCTCGTCTAACTAAACATTTCCAACCGATCCGACGTCCACGAACTCACAATTGAGTATCAAATGTGTTGCTCAAACTGTGACATTCTTTCTTAGATGTTATGAAAATACTATGAACGCGTTTCATCCAAACTCAGCTATTGGAGTTCAGCACGGGAACACTTCCGCTTTCTATTGTGTACATTGAATTTATTGTGACTATCTCTGCATTAATAAGGTTGAACAAAATCTCGGGGCAACATGAACAACCAGCGATCACTCATTCTCAAGTCGAAGCAATGCGCTGGAGTCGTGGTCTCTTCAAAATGAATGCGGGAAACGGATGAAATGTGGGGTCTTTCTTCGTATCTGTACTCGATTTCGTCATGAACGTTCAATTGCAAATGATCACAAAGGTACAGTGAGCGTCGATGGCAGTGCATTTTTCGCGGACTCGGAAGGCATGCGGCGCGAATACGCCGCTCGGGTTGGAGTCGTCGCCGCGATATCAAACTATAGGTTTTCATGATAGTTACATAGATTGATTGGTAGATGACATCATATATGATGAAAGACTGCCAAGAAAACCCCGATTTGTGACGGCGACTCCAGCGAGAGCGGCGGTGTCACACTGGCGCTCTCGCTTGAGCGGCAATTCAAAAAACGCACTGCCATCGACGTTCATCGTATGAACGTATTATGTTGTCGGGAAATGATTGAGACACTCCAGTAAATATAAATTATTGCAGAATATTGAAAACTCCTGCAGATTCCTGCAGTCCAAGTTTTAAGGATAGCTGTATAGCCTCTACTCGTCAGAAAATTGCCTTGAAGGCGGACACGCTGAGAATTTCGATGGACAGTGAAGGCGCAAATAATGACGAACACTGTCAGCGCATCATAAATCTAGGATTAACACAGATATTTTCGGCAAAGAAGCTCAAATCGGACCCGCGAACCCAGCTCCCTAGCACGTACCCCCGTCGTGACGACGCATCAGCCTACACAGGCTCTTTCCCTTGTACCAACGTCGGTATAACTCGCGCAGACCGCGAGACCCACGATGTTAAGTGGACGCATTCAGAACACAGCCTCTGTGTGTTTGTCGCTACTCCAGTATTAAACACGGGTTCGACCCTTTACAACACAGAAATCTGACCACATCTCAAACACGAAGGCTTGAGCGCGGGGATGCTGCAGATGACGGTTTCGAGCTTCAAACGATTTTTTGGCGTTTTTTGGACACCACGGCTTTTGGTAGCTCATGGAGACCTTAGTTAAAAAGTAATTGGTTAGTTAGTTTAAAAGTTTAGTTGAAAACCAAATTTGAGGTGCTTGAGGTGGAACCCCTAACGTATTTCATTCACTCAGTCTGTCGCACTACACCATTTTTGACCAAATTCGTATGTTTCATGACTCAAACCATCCGGTAATGACGTCGTTTTTTTCTCACCCTTCCATCGCAAGGCAAATCATTTTAATCGCATTTACTGGAGGTGTGAACCACGTATTGCATTTGCACATTGTGCCACTCAAACCGCAACCAGTCAAGCTTTGCAAATATTTGCTAGATTTTCTTGTAGCAAATATCATGGCATTTTCGAAGGTCTTCACCTATTTTAAACGGAATCCACACCTGTGCTACTTTTTTCATTTTCGGAATGAAAGCTGCCAAAATAGAATTTGTTAAATAGAGCCAAAACAGATTTGGCTTGGGAAGTATGAGCAAATATATGCCGCAAGGCTGCTTGAGGCTGCCTTCGAATTTTTCGACCTAATGTGTCTTGCTTTGAAAGTAGGGTAGGTCATGTGGGTATTCCTGGGATCGACGACCCCCAGCATGATGCCAATAATTAAAGAGCACCCATTCAAAACAACATATGTGATTTCGCAGAACCTTGTTGGTAATCGCTGTCAGATTATCCCTCCGTTGCGTGAGTATTGGAGGACGAAAAAGCTTGACGAGTAGGTGCGCCCCAAACTGAACGAGTACCAGATCGGTCTTCGTTGACAGGTCTGCTTCACGCCCCCGTTGCGAGCAAATCCTTGAAAGCATAGTGATACACGGTAAAGGGTAGACCTCTAGGAGAATGTCAAGTACCCTGCTCAACAACTGGGCGAGAAAGAAGCATCGAAATCAGTGTTCGGCACTAACTTAGTTCGAGCCGAAAAACCCACGAAGCCACCACAGTTCACTGTAAAAAAACAAGTTAAAGCAAGTTTGTGAGAAGAACATTGGCTTCGTGTTCTCAACGCACTTTGACATGTCCACACGAGTTAACAAGTGTTAACAAATGTAATTAGCGGTGGAGCACGTCGACATGCTAGCACCCTGATCCGATTTTTTAAAATTTCCAACAAATATCCAGAAAGGGATGGAGAAAAAAGAAGAAAGATCCGTGCAGAACCGGTCGTTTTACAAGCGCTGACAACAGTGCTGTTGGCAGAATTTCCTCATAAAAGTCCGTCTAGTGGTATTATTCTCATTCCACCCGCGAGCATTGTCCGCGAGTGGTCGGGTGCTACGGTTGCTCTTCCTCACCCTACTCGGTACCTACACATATCACTGGTGCTACTCGTATTCGTGCTCAACCAACTGAGCCAGTCAGGACGACGAACGTGGGTACCTCTGTGGCACGGTACAAAGACATAATCATTCTTGTGTCACTGTCGAAGGTCCATTAGTCCAATTTCTCTTCTTCTACCTTTTTGGCTTGTTTGATTGGATCGATTGAATTTTGTGAAAAATTCCTTTGTGGCTGGGGAACTGAGACTGCTCTTTTCCTGACTAGCCACTGACAAAGGTCTATTGGTTCAATTAGCTACCTTTACGTGTACTATGCCTAGAACTCCTCGTGCTGGTACTGTCGTTCAGAGTCGCAGAAAACGACAAAGTGATGATCAAGCGTACAAATCAACGGATCACTCAGACCTGGAAGACGGCCCTTCTGGTCCGCTGTAATTAAGGAGCTCATTATAGCAGCCCTGTGATTGGCTGGAGGATGCTGTGATTGGCTGCTCGTTAATGAGGTGCCAAGAGGTCAACCTGTCGCTTCGCGGCGTTTGTGGAGATCATCTACGATGACGGACGAATTATACAAATAGGCACCCTTTGCGATGTACATAGTTACCAGTTTATTTTGCGCGACATTAAGTTGTTTTAGGTAAACGTTGTGATTGAGCAAATAATCGCAAGTTCTAACCTCAATGCTCTCCAATTCTACTCTTAAAACGCCTGAATTTCCCTTCCTCGCGCACCCACAGCGCGCGAGAGACCGAGAAATAACTACTATTCCAGATAACTAAAACTTAGAGAATTCAGGGTTTCTTCCAATAGTTTGGAGTCACTTGATATTTCGAATTTTTCAGTTAGCCTATGTTTCGAATGATTTGAAACTCGACTTATTTAAAACCTTCCTGGAGTTTATTCTGGAAATCAAATCTCTACTGTGAAAATGTTGAGAAATTGATATCTCTGCTGAACGGAGGAGCACTAGAAGTTGTTTCAAAAATTAATTCCAATTCATTTGATAGAAGGAAATGATCACTAATAAAAAGGAGCTCACTCATGAGTATCCACATCTTTGCTTTTCGTTTCAGAATGCAAAATTATATGAATCATGTTCCAAACCATGTAAGGTCGCGTATCTCTGCAAAAGTAGTCCCCTGCAGCATTGCCTCGGGGAAAATGGGAGTCATAGGTCACGGCATGCGACGTGAAACCACAGCATAATAATTAATATACATGTATTAGTTAATTAATTGGAAACAGTTGAACGAAGTCGAAATAGTACTTCCAAAGGCTATTAAAAAGGGAATGCAACAGTTCTGATTGGATTTTGAATGTTGTGAACATTTCATTTCAAAAAGTACGCTCCTCGACAAATATTCAGGGATTGTCAAAAGCTCTGCGAAACAGAATTTAGACTGGAAGAGAACGACTAAACTGTGTAATTGGATAAAAGCTCTATCGCTTCAAATTAAGTAAGTCTGGAAGAAACTGAGGTACTTTTTAATTTTATTAAAATTTTTTTAAATAATTGAAGCAAGTTGAAATAGTGCATCGAAAAAGTTTCATTGAAATTCGAATGTTATTTCATTAAAAAAAGCTCAGACTCATAATATATACAGGGATTGTCGAATGCTTTCAGTAAGAGTGACTAAAGTGAAATAGGAAACATGCTCATACGCTCCAAACTGAGTAACTGAAGTTGAGAGATGGTTTTCTTTTTCATTCTCGAAATCAGTTTTCCTCACAAGTATAGATGAAACGCGCGGTGTTGCTGTCCTTATGGGCGAAAACGGCAAGGGTTACCATGACTCGTCCGCATTTTGCCGCGTGGGCAGCCCACCGCGGCGGTGCCACACGTAACGCAGACGCTCGCGTCCTAGCTCGTTAATTACGATGCGATTATGGTGGGACGGGTCCCGGTCAAGAGGTGCGCTCCGAAAATTTTCGTGCCTCGCTCGCACCTCCGTCGCACCTCTGATTAGGGGTGTCTATAAGGACTGTTAATATCGGTATCACCTGTTACCAGCTGAGGTAGGCCCTCGGCAAATCGAGCGTTGCCGTCTTCAGTGTCGCGCGCGGCAGATTATGTGACATCAAATGTTCACAGAACATAGATGAACTCACGCTTGAGCAAAGAAAGAACAACCAAAAAATTCCCACAAATAATTTGGTTTTGGAAGCTGATGTTGTTTATGGTCTGTTATCACAGAGAGTACCCATGGGATGACTTCGTCTCTATAAATTTAATATTCGTAGAACATTTTGTTTCCATAACCGCCTCCATAACGCAAACTTGTGTTGTTTCACTGGAATGAGGATGGAGTTCCTCACAGACGATTCAGGAATGAGTGAGAAAATGCTTAAATCAACTTTGCTGGAGTCATTGAAGCATCTTCTTGTTTTATAAAGAGTACTTCCCTTGATCATGATTATTTTCGAAGATAAATCATTCAAAACTTGATCTCCATCCTGACATTCCGTTGGTTTTGATTTCACCAATTTTTATGTAATGGAAAGAGCTCAAAGTTTTCTGAGAATTCAGAAACAGTTCTGATACGATGCGGCTGCACCTAACATCATGGGTAACTAAGTGCTGCCTCCCCGCAGTTTCACCTGTTCACTGGCGAAATCTACAGGGTGCGGCAAAAGACCTAGAACATTCGGCCTGGACACTGTCTCTGCGTTCTTGAAATGCATTCAGAACTGATTCTAAAGACAAATTGCGGGAAGCTTTATAGAGAAGAAACTTCCTGCGCTGTATGAAGGCACGCTCCATTCCTCTGTACCCGTATGATGGCTGTGGAGTGCCATATCAGCTTCTCCGGCATTCTTTTTTTCATCTCCGCAACTCGCTGGACGCGCGAAACCCACTCGTCGCGCGCGGTAATCCGTACAAGTTGTCCCTCTGGCTGCCTTTTCCAGCCATGAAAGGTTCAGAGCAGATGGATACTGTAGCCATGACAGCCTGTGCCTGTGGGAAGGTGCGGTCGAGGTGCGACATTACCCAGATAGTGAGCGAGCGCACCTCTTGACATGGACCCGGTGGGACCAGAAGGGCCTACACCCCTCAGACCTCGATCTCAGTGCGGTGGCTCTAAATGGTGATGAAACATTGCCGTCGCATGTGAGAACAATTATTTCTTTGTTGGTGGAGGACAGAAAAAGGATGGCAACAATGCTAGAGAAGTACAAAGAGTTATATGAAGAGGTTTCATCGCTTAAATCTGAAACTGCAACTCTTAAATCGGTTCATCCAAGTCATACTAGTACTATTCCAGTATCTCGTGCCTCCTCTGAATCTGATAGATCTACTCCCACATTGCCTGAAAACTGTTTAGCTGTAAAAACTTCTGAAGATATTGAGCGTAGTCGCTCAATAATCATTGTAGGTTTACCTGAGAGTAGTTCCGAGCAGTCCTCTCTCAAGGTTGATCATGATTGTGATCTAGTTCGAGACTTGATTGATTTCTTATCGGTTGATTCTCCTACTTTCGCTGTATATCGCCTAGGTGGCCCCGTGGGTAACTATCCACGTTTAGTGAAAGTTGTTCTCCCAGCATCCTTTTTCGCGAAAACGATGTTAAGACGCGCTCCGCGTTTGAAGTTTTTCAAGATTAGTGGCATCTTTCTGAGGCCCTCTTTGACAAAACAGAACGTGAAAAACTTTGTGTTGAACGCTTAGCGCGTCGTAATTCTGGTTTTTCGAGTACTGATCCTCAAACAAATGTTACCACGCAAATCATTTCTGCTGGTCATGCTGGATGTTCGAACCAAAATAATACAAGTGGTGATAGTGCTGGTATGTTAAACTTGTGAGTTCTCTCCGGAACGATGGCAGGCCGATTTCATGCATTACTGCCAACATTCGATCTATAACTAGGAATGCTAATCCCTTGAGCTTTCTTCTAGAACAGCATAGTCCGGACATTATTGCTCTAACAGAAACATGGTTAAAACAAGAAATCGATGTACATTCTCTCATTGGTGACATTCTGAATCGATACATCTGTTACCGCTGTGACCGTCAACAGAAGAAAGGCGGTGGTGTAGCACTACTCATTAACAGAGGCCTTGCTCCATACTTAACTTTCAAGGAAACTGTTAAGGATGCCTACGAAATCCTATGTTGTGACTGCTATACACAATCTGACTCTTTCAGACTTGTGGTGATTTACAGAACCCCTTCCTGTGCCAGTAAAATGACTGGTCAATTATGTAAAGCCATAAGTGATCTTATATCGTGCAACAAAGAGTGCATAATAATGGGTGACATGAATTTTCCAAACATTCAGTGGCTGCCTGATTTAGACACACCAAATTACACTACTTCCCCACACATTCTTCATGGTCTGTGCAAAACTCATAAACTTTCGCATTGTGTTTCAAAACCTACACTAGGAAACAATATTCTGGATCTCGCCCTAACAAACAGGTCTGACTTAGTGCATGAGTTAAAAGTGCTATCACCTATAGGATCTAGTGATCACTCGCGCATACACTTCGAGATGCGGGTTTCCTTCAGTACAAAACAGATGGTTAAAAAGTTGGATTATAAAGCTGCAGATTATGAGTCAATCACTTCTTATCTATCAAGCATAGACTGGTACGGCTCCCTCGAAACCGTAAGTACTGTTAATGAGAAATATGAGATGCTTATATCTATACTTAACCATTCCATAAGCCTGTATGTACCTATTGTCCAAAGACCTATTAATAGAGATAATTTGCCTGCCTACCTTCATAGACTCGATTTTAAAAGAGAATCGGCTTGGAGCAATGCCTGTAGCAGCAACTCTCCTGAGGATTGGGCCAACTACAAAAAACTTAATAGAATCTTTCAAAATAAGCTTTTGAAGTTCAACAGTTCCGTTGAGAAAAAGATTGTGGAGTCCAAAAGTAAGAATTTCTTTTTCCATTCAATTAATGCACGACTTAAACAAAATACTGGGATTGGAACTCTTGTTGATAGAAGTGGACGTATAATAAGTACTGATCAGGATACAGCTGAAATTTTCGCTGCCGTATTTGAACAGCACTTTTCCCAGAATTCTTTTATATCAACTGAATCTTTAGACTGTAGTGTTTACCCGGTCATGACCGATTCAATGTGGTTTCATGCTTATGGTATCTTCACACTTCTTAGCAGTTGGCAGACATCAAGATCGGTTACCCCCGATGGTATCCCCCTATGCTTCATTAAACAGGTGGCACCAATAATTGCTGGTCCATTGGCCTACATTTTCAACATAAGCTTCATGAGAGCTGAAGTACCTTCTCGGTGGAAAACGTCCTATATCACTCCCATTCCCAAGAAAGAGCCACACTCGTCTCCTGAAAATTATCGGCCAATAAGTATCACCTCCATTTTTGCAAGGCTCTTTGAAAAGATGCTGAAGAAACGTTTAAAGGCAGCACCCACGAAAATTTTTGTCATCGAGATTTTAGCGCAGTCTTAAGTTTTTGACTACGGTGAGCACGAGGGTATCAGTCAATTTTGTTAAAACTTCTGGAAAGTAGATTTCTGAATTTCTTTATTTCGCTGAGTTAGATCGGAATGGTCGAGTTGCGCGGAACGGACCTGACCAAAAGTCGATAATGCTGCCTCAGTCGTCACGTACTTTTTTGACGAATTTGGGTATTTACCCGGATTTACAGTGTTTTCGAGCAAAAGAAAACAGGAATAGCAAAAGGGAAGGATGACAGTTGCACAAATGTATCCGTGGAGCAAAAACAGAAAATGTAAGGCAAAGGACAAGAACAAATATCGCTAATTCACAATTAGAGATCACAATTGAACGATACGAGCCGGAAAAGGGTAAACAACTCTTGAAGAGTGAAAATAGAAAGTTTTCCAGGCAGTTACGACCAAAATAGCAGATGAACTGATGTGAAAAGAGCGTGGAAAAGAATTTTTCATAGGAAAAACTGAGTGATGGCAGGCGAAAACAGCTGATCCTTGTCAAGTGTCGCTCCAATGCTACGCTTGCAAACAGGAGAACTCGTACCAGCAGGCTGGTTTGTACTGTTGTACTGGAGTTCTACTTGTAATATCTCGCGTAAGCCGTGGCTTCCGACACCATTTTTGTCGCAGAATTGTCGGGATTATGCTTGAGATTTGAAAACTTCCAAAAACTCGAATATGAAGATTATCGTGGGTGCTGCCTTTAATGAATCACTTGGAAAGCAACTTAATTATCTCACAACATCAACATGGCTTCCAAAGGGGTAAGTCTACTGTTACGGCAATGCTTCAAGCTCTTAATGACTGGACCAATTACAGTGAACTCGGTAACCCCATAGACATTATATATGTTGACTTCTGCAAGGCCTTTGATATGATTCCGCATAATGGATTGATTCATAAGCTGAAACACATAGGTGTGCATCCACGCATAGTTGCTTGGATCCAAGCCTTCCTGGAGGGTCGAACCTTCAGTGTACGCGTCAACAACACCATTTCCAAAGCCAGGCCAGTAACGAGCGGAGTGCCGCAAGAAGGTGTCCTCTCACCTGTTCTATTTAACATATACACTTTTGAGCTCGCAGATTTGATCTCTAGTGCAGGTGTACACTGTTGCGCATTCGCTAATGATATTAAGATTTACAAAGGCATATCTGATGCTAGTGATTGTCATCAAATACAAAAGGCTATTGGCTAAGTTGAGAATTGGTCTCAGAAATGGGGACTCCCACTATCATCTGAGAAGACCAAGATCCTGAGAATTGGTTCAAATACCCCCGAGTTCGATTACTCTCTCAGTGGGGATTTGATAGAAGAAGTAGATCATATCAAGGATCTAGGTTTTGTTATAACTAATAAACTTGATTTCAAGAAGCACTGTGATCTGATCGCTGCTAAAGGTCGCGCACCTATCCACAAGTTATTTAGATCCATTTCTAGCAAAAATCCTCGAATATTTCTGTAGGCATATAAATCATATGTGAGGCCAATATTAGAATATGACACTGTTGTATTTAATCCATAAAAAAAGAAACTTGTTCATAAGTTAGAAAGAGTGCGAAATTGCTTTACAAGAAAACTAATGATCAGGGAATCCGGTTTTGCGTATTCTGAAATACTAAATTCCCTGGAAAGAAATATCAAATTTTCACTCGAAACTCTTGCTAAGAAGAGGAAAAAGTTTGACCTCATAATGTTCCACAAAGTGATTTCCGGAAGATCTGGACTAGGGCCCAATTCCTTCTGCACAATGCAGAAATCCATCATCAGAGGAAATACCATCAAACCAGTCATCCTCAAAGCCAAGAAGAGTTTAAGATTCAACTTTTTTCTAAAAGAGCAGGTTCGGAGTATGCTAAGTTGAGTGAAAGGCAAAGGATACCAGTGAGCATTCGATCATTTAGGAGCATGATTAACCGCTACTTGTCCACATGAGATAATTCGCAAGGTTTTATTTCGCGATTTCGCGATTGTAATTCAATATTCCGGCACTGATGTTTCATGTACATGTGTCTCTGTTCAACTGGTCATGCAAATGTGCACATGAGTATACTCATGTATTATGATAGTAATAATATCAACCCCACAGACTTTCGACAAAACCAATTAATTCCAATTTCCTCTGGCAGTTAGAGGGAGAGTAGCGTGTGTATTTTTGTTACAAAGTCTGAGCAGGATTCGTTCAAAACCAACGTTGCTATAGCTATGAAATAACTTTTGCTCACCCCATCTTTCACGAACTTTCGCTTGCCTTGAGCCAAGTTCATGCCGAAGTCTGATCGAAACACTTCCAAAAACAAAAGAAACACCAAACGAAAGTCACTGTGATTTTGTGGTGGTCTGCTGCGAAAATCAGTCATTGTCTCGTTGAATCCCTTACAGCTAAAAAGTACTGCTAAGATATCAATGAAATTAACCGGGAACTCAATCTGCGAGCCTAACGATTCTCAATAAAATGAGCTCTATACTCCTACAGAGTATCGTCTAGCCTAGAGAATTTCTTCGAAGATTAGAATGGTACCAGAATTGACTTTCGGGCATTCATCGATCCTTGGAGGCCCCTTTTGAAGCGCGCAGTGGTCGCTGAAACGGCTACCTTATTACTAACAGGGGAGTGTAATGGGCTAGACTCGCAGATCGGAATGAAGCCTATCTGGCTTGAATCTTTGCTTGGCAAGGTGCCACAGCTTATATTTCGTTTTGTCCCGAGTTCCAAAAAAGAAATATCCCACTACTCTGCCGTATGTATTGCAGCACCCGTTGCTCAGCGACGGGTTGGCTGAGTGGGAAAGATGGACAATTATGCAGGGTTGAGGGTTTGAACTCTGCCATGAGCATTCGTTTTGCACTTTTTCAGTCCTTCTACGTTGTTGAAATCAAATCCAAAAGGTTAAAATACAATGCCTGGAAAGGAAACTGCGCGACCAGTAAACACCGTTAAATATAGTGTGGTTATTCCGTTGCTGGTACGTCACTAAGGATAGGTACTATGTTCTAACATTTCAAATTTACTTCCAACAACATAAGAGGAAAAAAAAAGCAAAAATGGAAACGGACTCTCATGACGAGGTTCAAACCTCGATACTCTGCCTAGCAGTCCGGCATTTTCCCTACTTATACATTGGAATATTCGATGATTTTTGAAATATTCGAGTTTCGAATACTTGGAAAAACACAAATTTTGAAATATTCGAATTCTGAATAATTCGAATATCAGGCTTTTTGAGATATTCGAACTTTTGAATAATTCGAATAAGGTGTCTTTGAAGACGTGCGAATGAACGAATTATTCGAATGTAGGATTTCCTTGGTTACCCGAATGAATGAAATGTTCGAATAACCGACTTTTGGAGCCATCGAATGAATGAATAAATCGAATCGAATATTCAGTCCAATACCGAGTCAATACTAAACCTTTCAAGGTGTCATTCATCCTTTATTATCTGTATACATCGCAATCAAATGGTGCGAGAATTCACCAAAATTTCGTTCCATTAATTGTCCACGCTGACCAATTCCAGAACAAATATTAATAGAAATACATATCCTGGAATTACATTCAATCTATATGTTGAAGTTCCGATACAACATCGAAGGGAACCAGATCATCTAAATCATCTCTTCTTCCTCATCTTCAGAACCTTTTTATCAACCTTTTTTACTTGTACGTACAAAGGTCGGGCCTCGGGACATATCAGGATCTCATCAGGCGATTTGCGGGAATTATCGGAGGTCGCAACGAGCCTTTGAGGCATGACTTTGTTAGTGGATGAGTATGACTCTTTATAATGACCGTCACATCATCATTATGCGAATGCCAAATGTTCCAAAGTCAAAAAAACGAATGTTTCGAATTCGCCACTTTTAGACGGCCCAATGAACGAATTGTTCAAATATTTGTTTTTCTAGACCATCGAATGAACGAATTACTCGAATAACTCTTATTGTGAACAGCTCGAATGAACGAATAGTTCGAATAACGTATTTTTCTGAAGCACCGAATGAACGAATAATTCGAATGTGTTAATTCTTTGGAAAAACGAATGAAGAAACTCTATATTGTGTTGTGCCTGACCAGGTTGTTAGTGGATATATTTAGTTACTTTATGCCTGACGTTTCGACGTGACCGTCGTCTTCGGAGGCCTGAAGGTGGCTCTTAGTTTCTCATCTGTGTTCCAGACCGCCAAACGTCTCCTCCCACTCTGCTAGTTTCAACTTTCTCCCCAGCTCACTACCCCGAAAAACTCTCAGGACAAATGATGGACCCACCCTATATCCACCGTTTTAGCGGAAGAGTCCGCACCAGTTGTGACCGTCGTTTGCGGACGAGTGAGTGACACCGCACTGTCCACATCTATATTATATACGGTCTACAGCTCACATAACGATATATAGCGAAGAAAGTCACTTGTTAACGATAAGCACTCATTCTTGCTGTTCATTTCTGGACTCTTTACAGTAATCCAAAAGGCTTCAAGTGCTTTTCTAGCCGAGATCTCGCCTTCGCATGCCAGGATCTTGCATTTGACAGGGAAATCTTTCCCGCCGTATTCAGCAGTCGCAGTACATCAGATTCACACGAGAAGCACCGCAGGATGGATGGTTACCCTATCTCAACACGAAGGTGAAGTTATCCAACGGCACATGGACCATGAAATGGTATCGCAAGGAGAGCTTAGATTGCAATGCGCTATATATTGGGGAGACCAGCAGAACACTCTGTGTGCGCGTAAAGGAGCATTTGGCGAGTAAAAGGCGAGGAAGTCTAGTGTCCCCGCTTGGGAAGCACAGGAGCGAAGCACACGGCGGGAAAGATTTCCCTGTCAAATGCAAGATCCTGGCATGCGAAGGCGAGATCTCGGCTAGAAAAGCACTTGAAGCCTTCTGGATTACTGTAAAGAGTCTAGAAATGAACAGCAAGAATGAGTGCTTATCGTTAACGNGCGAGTAAAAGGCGAGGAAGTCTAGTGTCCCCGCTTGGGAAGCACAGGAGCGAAGCACACGGCGGGAAAGATTTCCCTGTCAAATGCAAGATCCTGGCATGCGAAGGCGAGATCTCGGCTAGAAAAGCACTTGAAGCCTTTTGGATTACTGTAAAGAGTCCAGAAATGAACAGCAAGAATGAGTGCTTATCGTTAACAAGTGACTTTCTTCGCTATATATCGTTATGTGAGCTGTAGACCGTATATAATATAGATGTGGACAGTGCGGTGTCACTCACTCGTCCGCAAACGACGGTCACAACTGGTGCGGACTCTTCCGCTAAAACGGTGGATATAGGGTGGGTCCATCATTTGTCCTGAGAGTTTTTCGGGGTAGTGAGCTGGGGAGAAAGTTGAAACTAGCAGAGTGGGAGGAGACGTTTGGCGGTCTGGAACACAGATGAGAAACTAAGAGCCACCTTCAGGCCTCCGAAGACGACGGTCACGTCGAAACGTCAGGCATAAAGTAACTAAATATATCCACTAACAACCTGGTCAGGCACAACACAATATAGAGTTATTACCGCAAAATGCCCAGGTTCAAAGAAGAAAGAACATGGAAGTTAATGAAGAAACTGTTCGAATATTCGAAAATTCGAAAATCCCGTCGAATATATTCGATTCGGTCACATGTATATGGGCCACTCCGTCGCTGAGGTGTGGGTGCTGCAAATTATATATGTAGCAGTGCAGTCGGATAACTTCTGTAATCCGAGGCAGAATATTCACTGTAGCATCTTGTAGGATTGTTTCCGATCTGCGAGTCTGGCCTATTGCACCTCCCTTGTAAGGGGGATTGTAACGATCCTAAGCTTGATTGAAAACATTAATTTTCAAGTTATGGGCTCAGGAAGTAAAGAATTGAAAACGCGCATTATTTTCGCATCAACCTAATTTTTCTCTTTTTCTACGCGTGTAATGTTTTCCTTCTTTTCTACCATGACCCTCGTCTGGTGTTGCTTCGGTTTCTGAAAAAAAAAAACATCAACAAAAAAATCATTTTTCTTTACGCGTATTCCGAAGAATGACCCCTAGACAAAACCTTGGATAGGGGATGTTAATGTCTCAGGGGGAAGAATGAGAAGGGAGATTGCAGAGACATTTAAAATCACATTTAAAATCGCCGTCTGCTGCATATTTGCTCTTTGCAGCAAAACTTTTCAGTTTTGAATTTCCGCGTAGTTCAGTGAACAACCAAATCGATCTGAAGACTTCCAGGAAAGATGAGTGATTTCAACTAAGTAAAATTTGGAAACCATAAGATTCCGACGGCTTCCAAAAATTTTGGAAAACAGAAACAAATGGGCGAGATTTGAATCAAACTGCCCCATTGTGTACACAGACCAGCTCTCCCAAACAAGCATTTACCATGTGAAGATGGTGCTAAGAAAAACATCATGCTCCAACAATTCTCATGTAGGAAGAATGTTGTCGCATTAGAAATGAAGTAGAAGCCTCACCGTGTCCCATGGTAGCAGATCTTCGCTAATCGTCTGAAGCTTGCAATGTTCAACGTAGAAATGCTTGATACCACTGACCCTTCCTGCACTGAGGTCAGACCAACCGAATGCATTGGGATGAATCTCGTGAAGACGGGTACAGTTGTTCATGTGGAGGAGCTGAAACAAGTAGGGTACGTTTGAAATTGTTCCTGAAACATCGCATGGCTGTTTTCCAAAATAATACTCGTAATGCCCTTCCGACAATAACAGAACCTTAATGGTGGGGGTGACTAATCTTTTATCATTTCTTTGTTCTGGGAAGAAGAAGATAGAAGAGGAAATTGCGTAAAGCAGAATGTCAGGATGTTCTATCATGTCACATGGATTGGGCACTAGCGGGACTACTATGCAAATTTTTGCGTTGCGGACTTTCTAAGAGTCGGTTGCACACGATACCTTTCGGTACCCCCCCCCCCCCCCC
>JARK01000221.1:18139-29011 GCA_000688135.1 Ancylostoma ceylanicum | reverse complement strand
CCCCACAACAACAACCGTTTTATAGATTTGAAGCACCGAAAGTGGGAAAATGGGAGGCACACACATGGAACGAAGCAGCATGGATATCTTGAGTGATGTCTTCTCCTTTTAACAGTCGTCAAGGAATGTGCTTAATAAAAGCTTGAGTTTCGTATTTTGGTACTCCTGGATAACCGTCAATGACATACTTATGTTAGCCGTTAGTGAAGAAGAGATTCTCAGAGAGCAAAATCAAGAGAATGCGAACTCATTTCAGTGCAATGATCAGCTCTCGAAAGCATGAGTAGTTGCCGCAAAACCACGTCCAGAATTTGTGATTCAAAATGACGATAGAACGCACTAGCTTCCTTGGCTGAGCACTGTAACCATGCTACAAAACGACAATCATAACAGTCTCTTCAAGTCGTTCTGATGAGGTTGGAATAAAGAAACATCAGCCTAATGAATTTCCGGCAGCTTATCGTGTCAATAAATTGTTAGTAATTATCTTTTCGGTATAGGAAAAGCTGCATCTGCCCGATCCAGCTAAAAGCGACAAATAGTTCGAATCAAGGCGACATAAAGAGCGATTCTTAAAGGAACTACATACAGCACCCCAACAGATTTCATAGGCATTGATTTGCAAACGAAGTAAGTATATGAATAAGTGAGTGTTACCTCGAGCTTTTCCAGGCCACAGAAAGCGCAGTCTTGAATGGCGTACAGAAAGGGCATGTCAGACATGTAGAGTTGTTTTAACTTGCGATCATCCTTGATGAGAAAAAAAGCGCTCAGTATATTCCTTGTGCGCACAACGGAGAACATCGGAAAAATTTATCACCATCAGTGACTGCGCGTGGAATTCGGCGATGTTCGTATTGCTTATGTCCAAATCTTCCAATGCGTCGAGAGAATTAACTGCACGTGGTATTTCCGTGAATGGGTTCCCTCTCAGCGAAAGTTTCTTCAGTTGACTGCAAAACAACCATCCCGTCGATGTTTAACAGAACGAAAAATCTGAGTGAAGGAGATCGAGCAGATAAGCATTTACTGACGGCAACGCTTCAAATGCATTCACATCCAAGTTTTCGATGCCACAGTTGTCTAAGCTCAACTCCTCCAGAGAATCCAGTCCGGTGAACATTCCCTTCCTAAATTGAGCAGAGAACCGTCGAAAAACTAGGAACGTCGTTATCATTGACGAATTGTGAAACTTGTTGAACTGACCTGAACTTGATCTTATTTCCATCCAGAACAAGTTTTTTAAGATTCGAAAGGTGTTCAAAAACACCATCAACAAGATCTGTGATTTTGTTGCTCTCCAAGAAGAGCTGATGTAAATCTTTCAGCCCTGAGAATTGATCTCTGAAATAAGGATGTTAGTCAAGACACAAGGCGAGATTTTGTGTTTCAAATTATTAACATGCGACAATTAGAAAGGGAGAATTAAGGTAACAGATTGCATTGAACCATGTGTCAGAAAGCCCATTACACCCGCTGCTCTATGTTGGACCGAACCGCGAGCGCGTAAGTAATATTCCCAACTATCGCTGTGGCTGTGTCAACATCGGCTGTTCGCTTCAGATTTCGTCTTTTGTCGAGCAGTTGCAGAGTCTCCTACAGGATCCTCGAGATGCGGTGCTTTGTCCGCAGGGTTCTGTGATGGTATGATAGTAACCGATCAAAATAGCCACGACAAAAAACTTGTTGGTCCCATTGAGGCTCAGCCCTTCGAGCTTGAGCACCACAGAGAATCTCTAAATGATGTCACTGATGTTCGCCAACGACATCTCCTATGTGGTCGGATGCAGTGTTCTGAGTTCAGCGGAGAGTTCGCGCAAGAAAAGTGGTAGCCCCTTAGCTTCTGCCCTTGTTCGTTGCAAACAAGTTTTACATAACATCAGGTCTTTTTCAACAACAACTGTTACAAATTATCAGAGCTTATTGTGAATCTGACCACAATCAACATCCAAGTCTGTGCCGAGTGCCTAGACTTGAATCAATCGCATCTTGCAAAGAATAGGTTCCACATTCATCCTAGATTTAGAAAGCCTATATAACCCTTTTGAAACGCGTTTTCTGAATGCTACCACATCAGTGTCGATTTTGAAACCGACGGAACATCCTTCATTTCCTCATTGTGGAGCTGCAATATTTGTCCCGCTGGTGTACACGGTGAGTCACAATTATGGGCATGACATAAATGTTCCACTCTGGAGGAATTACCCACATTTCCGGGAGGTCTCTGAAAGATGCTGCTAGCTGTTCTTATATAGGCAACAATTTACATTAGATTTCGAATGCTTCTTCGTCATTGACGAAGTAGACCAACGAAGAAGGCCTAGTAGGAAGAAGGCATGAAATGTGAACCACGCAAACCAACGACTGTCAGCGTGATTGGTCATTCTATGGACAGCGCGACGTTGGGAGACTCAGACCGTCAAAGTTGGTTTGCTAGCCTGGTCCTGCCTGGTTATGCGTTCATCAATCCTCACCCTCGAAAGCTAGTCGTCTGCGGCACACAAGATGGTGGCATCACCTCTCGCGAGGTTTTGTAGAACACGCCTTTGGTGTACACAGCGGCAGAATGTGGTTTTTAGCACGCACTTGATTCAGCTAGGCAGCATAATCTGGTGAGCAGACCTCCCACTGACGACCCCATAATAGCCACTTGACGAGACGGATACACTGGGATACGTTGGCCACATCAAGTCCTTCGTCGATTTTTGATGTGGTTTTTACCGTACGACATCCTTTCAGAGTATGTAGAGCTATCACCATCTGTTTCGAGAGCCTGACGCTTGGTGTTAGTCTATAGCTGAATTTGTTGCACACTTTTGGAGTATAACAAAATGTACATGTTTAAAAATCGTTGTGATGGGTGCGATCAACAGGAGAAATACAGAAAATTCCAAGAACAAGTTGAAGTTTCTGAACACCAAAACAAGTTCTCAGTGCTTGGACACGACCTACAATTTTAGTACACTCTATAAATTACCGTTTCTTGACTGCCATGGCGGCTGATCGTAACATTTACCAGATGCATAGGTTACCGAGCTGCCCAAAGGCTGAAGCAAATCTCATTTTTAGGAAGCTCACGAAGAGTCAGATAGAAGCAGAATACTGCTCGAGACTGTGTAAGGTAAGTTGTTTACAGTATTTCTGCTATCTTTGTGCCCCAGCCCCACCCCGAATGAAAGATTTAATAGTGACTCTTCATTTTGCTTAGAGGCTGAAAGATGGAGTAATTCACAGGTATTTTGCTGTTATCTGGTGTGATACGTATGTAAAAATCTCAAGCATTTTCCTACATATTTGCCAGAAATACTGCTTAAAATCACCTACTTCTTCAACTGATTCAGTCTGTTGAAGCTCAGGTAAAGTTTATTGAGACTTTTGAATCCCGAAAAAGTCCCACTTTCGATATGAGAAATCCTATTTTTCGAGAAATCGAGCTCGCGCATCGATCCTTCATGTCCTGGAAGGATCTTCCCCTGGAACGTGAAAGTGAGTGATTCAGGACAACGATTGAACTTCATGAGCGTCGCCAACTCAACCTTCTTGAGTGCTATGATAGAGTTTTCTCGAAATGTTGCTCTGACAACACGAAACGACTTGTTCTTGATGTCTAGATTGGCTGTCGCAAGTGGCGAGTCTCCTTCGAAAACGACCTGAAATGTTAGACGTAAAATTGGTAGAAAGCTGTAGAACTACACACACACACACACACACACACACACACACACACACACACACACACACACACACACACACACACACACACACACACACACACCTTCTCTTTCTCTCTCTATATTCCTAAATTTTAGTTGATTCAGCAGTTGTATGTGAATTAAACCTTATACACAGATACTTCTAAGAATGTATAAACAATTACTGTTTACTTTATATCAGTGGGGGAGCACATATTATTCTTCGACGTCTGGTGAACTGTTTCTGTATCTTGAGCGATAGTAATCCACCCCGCATGTTGGCACTTAAAGTGCCACCCTGGTGGCACCTCTCCCGACAAGGTGGCAACTTTAGATGCCAGCTAGGCTTGAGGTGCTGTGCGCCTGGTTGAGAAAATGGCAGGATTGTCCAACGGTGTGATAAAGATGCGCCGGCACCCAAATGAGAGGAAACCCTGGAGACGGAACCAACGTGACAGAAAAGTTAGGAAAATTGACAGAAAAACGTCATTTATTTGGTCCTAGTTGTTGATTGAATGTAACCGATTAGGTAGAAATGGTCACTCGAAATGGTTTATGTTCATATGGATGTTTTGGCATTTCAAGCGATAAGGGGCTACTGTTCTATAAGCGGAAAGGAGGGGTGGTCGATTCAGACACATTTGGAGAGAAAAAAGAAAGCAGTGGGAAAAAAGGGCAATGTGTACTGGATGCGTGCGACTGACACGCGTGCGACTATATGATGAAGAATAGGGGTCAGTCGCATCGCATCCGCAGCTCAGTCGCACGCGTTTCCGGCCTCGCGACGGCCACGCGTTCTTTTCATTGAGAATTTCAT
The DNA here is from genome assembly GCA_000688135.1 of Ancylostoma ceylanicum. Taxonomy (NCBI): domain Eukaryota; kingdom Metazoa; phylum Nematoda; class Chromadorea; order Rhabditida; family Ancylostomatidae; genus Ancylostoma; species Ancylostoma ceylanicum. The sequence goes on along the minus strand of JARK01000221.1, from coordinate 24,502 downwards.
GTCGCGTTGACCAGTCTTCATAGAAAATCTTCCGCAAATGGATGCGTGCGTCTGAAAGTCGTACGCAAGTCGCATCTAGTATAAATTGCGCAATAGTGTGCACTTAGGTGTAGGAGAGAAAATGAATCATGTAGGGCAGAAAGCCGCAGTGGATACGCACCCTAATCACACAGCTAGACCGTTAGACGTTTCCCCACTTCTGAACGCCGGCGTACTTCATTCGCACAGTTGGACTCGTCGCATATCGCTATTGCCAATTCTGGGCGCTGGCGCACCCTTATCACACCGTTGTACCCACCTCTAAGCGTTTCCCCACCTTTCGAAGCCGGCGGACTTCCCTGAAAGCGTTCGGCTCCTCTCATGGCGTACTAGTAGTAAATGAAGTTGAAGCTCCCAACCTACTCTGGGCATGTCCGAGGTGCCACCAGGTCGAACCTCCCGTTTTGCACACTCTCTCATCGCTCTCGCATCCTGCGTCTCTTCTCCAACAAGGTGGCATCTGAGATGCCACCAGGGTGGCACCTCAAGGTGGGACCTAGCTCGCTCCCAAATAGGTCGCGACCATGTCGGCACCTCATATTCCCAATCAGTTTTCACGGGTGTTCGAAAAGGTTTGCACTGCCCACTGAGCAGGGGGTTGGAGTAGGTCACTAAGAAAGCAATGGTTTCAAGAACAAAGGAAAACGCTGGAAATTCCCACCGATTTAGGAGTCTCTTTCTCCTCAAGGCTGCCACCTTGGTGGTACCTAGGTGGCACCGAGGTGCCACCCTGAGTTGCCAACTTTCAGGGTGGATTACTACTGGCCCTTCAACTCATGATTGCGAGGGTTCTTTTCTTATCGAATGGGAGAAGAGCACTTTCAAGAAGGATTGTAAGAATAGTTGCGGGAAACAGGTGTCCTATCGGAAGCTTCCACTGAGGATCTTATGAACCACAAGCCGTGCAGAACAAGCATGACGTCGTCAGAGCGACCGAGACCAGAATGCACAGACTTCTAAGACCACCTTTCAATACTGCAAAAGTGTCTCGGAATCTGCGGCAGTAGAGGAGCTTGTGTCCTTATCAACACGAACTTCGTCCTAAATATCGATACTTTCGCATGGCTAAGCCCAACGTGCGCGACTGGGAAGATTTGAAGCTATGGCGGCATTTGCGGTGTTCGGCGTTTACGCTTGAAGATTAATGCATACATGGTTGAGGAGGTCAATAAATCAGTACATACCGTATGGTTTGGAGCCTCAGATCCATATGGTTCGAAGCCTCACATTTCGAACACACCTCCATTTGGAGCTCACTTTCCTCCAGAAATGTGACAGAGAAGTTTACCTACATACGCCTTCCACTACGACCGTGAGAACCCATTGCCATACCCACTACTCTGATAAATCTTCGCCAGGAACGCAGCTCCAAGAGCCTAATATGTCGAATACAAACCCTAATAGCATCTTCCCCCAAATGCTGCCATCCTCCCCTCAATTGCTACTCAGGCCTTCGTCGTTTTAGCAGCAATTGCTGAAGGATAGCAGCAATTAGCGGGAGATGCTGCTAGTGTTTCTAATCGACGTAATACACTATTTCGCTGCGTTCTTAGTGCACATTTATCAGGGTGAAAGCATTCTGATAAATACTTCACGTGGTCAGTCACCTAGAAGCTTTAATGGGGCTGATCATTTCGAGGACTGAAGGGATATCACACGGAAAAATCATGCGAATAATCACGGTTCTGATGAGCATTCGGTAGGATCGGCCACATTTGTATGCACGTCCACGAAGCTCGTCAAAGTATCACGCGAGTACATGATATCACTGTGCAACACTCTTATCGGATTGACAAACACATAAATTCTGTGGCGACAGAGTTGGACATTGAAACTCAGTGCATCTGGGGTTGCTTACGACCTGCAAGACTTTCGCATTCAAGGAGACTGGGTAAGTGACATCTTCTCGTCGATGTTACCCAGAAATTATGCAGAGGTTCCACTCGAAAACATTATGCAGAAACCTAACAGAACAAGATGAGGCAATTTTATGTCCGGCAAGTGAGTTTTGTTTTGCTGACATTTTTTGTCATTGACTTCATAACATCAAGTATCTAAAAAAATAGGCTTTATCGATCTTCTGATTGCTGCCCTCATCCCATAGTTCGTGCAGTTCAACCTTATCTCTTGTACACAACCCGACCATGTGTTTTCAAAAATAGGGTTTTCGGCACTATCGGAAAATTGTGCCTCCGTACAAATATCCAGCGCCCTCAGTATCTCCAAAATACACTGAAATTGAACATTTCCGTGAGTAGCCCTCGTACTTAGTCAGCGGTGTAAGTGGGTGTAGAGGAAACGTAAGCGTGTATGTAGGTAGACAATGAGAAAAGTTTCCCAGTTTTAGGTTGCACATTGAAACTGAGTAACTGAACTTATCGCAGTCGATCTCTTCTTGTTCACAGTGGCATGCCTCTGCTTCGGTTCCATCGCAAGCCAGCCATCCTCCTTCAGTGTCTTTGTCAGTTGTTTTCTGTAAACAATAATGATGAAAAAGAACACAGCATAGGTCGTTGTGATTTTACAGGAGCAAAGCGAGGCGCTGGATACCACAACTGCGAAAGATCACAGCAGCAGTGTACATAGTGACATCACAGTTTTATTATTGTTCCGTGAGTGAAGGCCTGGATCTGAAGAAGTGAGTGTTGAACTAGAAAGTGTTCGTTTTCACGGTTGCCTTGTCACGGCACTCACATGAATACCTACATAATGGAGTTTCATTCTCGCCAATGTGTTAAGAATTTTCAAGTATCCGAACTTTCGGACTTTCAGACCCACCGATTTTTCGAATATTCGATTTTTCCAGTTCTTGCGAAGCTGCGAGTTTTCAAATATTCAAATGTTTTCCCAATCACAACATTCCGGATGACAAGTTTCATTTGCGTTGCCGAGAAATTTTTTCAATTAGTTTCTTATTATTGGAAAATTGCACTGCTACAGGGTCGATCATGGATGAGGTTTATGCCTCGTTGGGGTTAAACTTCCTGTTAGCTTAAGAACGCCAATTGTTTTGAGGTTTGAACCCAGTAGGACGTATTCATATGTATCCTCAAGGCAATATGAAGGAGAAAAGCTTCTGATCCTAGGGTTACGGGTATGTTTGGACACGAGAGGTAGTTAGACGACCCCAGAATGGTACACACATATTTAGATGTTTGATACCATAATTGACTAAAAAGAGCCTCAACGAAGCGGCCGTTGGAAATAGGCCAAATATTGTCCAGAATGCTGAAATGGAAAATTTCAGGCAAGTAGAAAATTGGCTGAAAGAGCTAGTTCTGGAAACGCCCAAAAGAAGACAAATGTGTATGGAAAATAGTGGATAAAACTGATGACATGGACTATCACGATGACTTCGACTGAAGCGACTCCTTCAGAATAAAATGGAACTCAATAACGGCACAACTGTGGAATAGAAGTAATCGAAATAAGTATTCGAATTTTTTGCTCTCGAATATTCGGATAAACGTTCCTTTTTTGAATAATTCTATGTTCTCAAATTTTCAATTGCTCGAATTAATTTTCAGATGCTCGACTTTTCGGACATTCAAAAATTTGATGATTCTTCTATATTCATTTCGAAAAATATTACAGGATATACCGAGGCCCGAGACACCGAAGCCACCAAGGATACACCGAGGCCCGAGACAGAGCGCCGCTTCGCTTTGCTCTGTCTCGGACCCGTGTGCCACGTTACCTCTGGCATACCTGAACTCTGAAAAGTAATCCCGAGTCAAGGCGCCGCTCCGCGGCGCTCTGTCCAGGAACTGCAAGCCACTTTACCTTCAGGCGAAATTCACTGGGAAAAATCCCCTGTCCAGAGCGCCGCTTCGGTGCGGAACTGTAACTGGGAGAAGAAAGTGGGAGAAAATCACAGTTCTTGGACAGAGGGCTTCAGTTCAAATCCACTGGGAAAAATACCCTGTCAGAAAATGGGAGAAAATTACTAAAAAAAATGTCACCGTTCCTAGACAGAGCGCCGCTTCGCGCTAAAATGCTCTGGAGATACCAGTTAGTTGAAACCCGTTCGCACTAATTCTTGTGGAAATATCTTGCATCCGGCGATCTATCCATCCTCGTCCTCCGGAAAGACCCTCGAACAATAGCTGTTCGCCAATTCTTTCCAATCCATTGCCATCCTCGGGAACTCCAAATTAAAAAAAAAAGACATTTCCGTAACACATAGCTAGCGTATCTTTATATAGGCGCCCAGGGACTGCTGGGCAGCGACACGGAAGAAAACCGTCGTGATTTCCCGCTGCCTCGAGAGGTGCAACAGACCGCCAGAGTGCCCGCGCCACGGTTCAGCTCGATGTCTACGACCGTTTGGAGCTCACTGTATCTGCTTCGTCTTGCGCAAAAAATCTCCAGAAAAGATTGCCAGTAAGTTCAACAGGATCGCAAAGAAGTGGAGTGACTCACTGTCGAAACTCTCCGACGCACTGCTCCATAACAACACTCCATATTTTCAGTTTAAGTCTACGTTGAACTCAATTACATCTTTTCTAGGCTGGCCAGTACCTCTTCCAATATCTTCCTGCCGAGATTTTTCAAGAGATTTGTTGGTGTTAGGCATTTGCCATTTTCACTCACCTCACCAGAGTTTGAGCTTCTCCTGCTTTCGCCGAAAGAGTGACCACTGAAGAGGGCGCACACCAGAGCTATGTACAGTACCCAACGCGACATATCGTGGTCTGAAATCAGTTTTATTGATAGCGAATATCGAAATGCTCAACATGCATAGACGCGAACCCAGTCCACGATACGAGCTGGATCTTACTCCTCAAAGCAAACAAGGCTCAACGGCGTGTGCGGAAGGATTTGATCTCATGTAATAGGTTGAGTCGAAAGTTCTCGGACAAAATGACAATATTTTTATTTATCTCACAATTTTCAAATGTATCATATATGTTTGTGATCGAGTCGTCGAGTCGACTGGTCACAGTGTCATGGGTGCAACTTGTCCAAGGGGCGTGGTCTAACTACAAATATGAAAAAAAGCCTAAAAATCTTAAAATCCCGTGTGTGTATGAGTTTGGTGGGAATGTGTACATGCTTCGAGAGAGTTTCGAATGTTCTTTCGAATGAGCATAAAACCGGGGAAATTGGTTAGAAAGTGGGTGTGGCCTAGCTAGGCGTTGCGGAGGTGGAGTGGAAATGGTTTGAAACTGCGCAGCATGGCAGCAAGAAAGGAACAAGTTTAATATGTTTGTTATTGAGTAACAGACTTTCATACCCTATCGTAACTCGCGCGTCCATTTTCGTTAGCTCTTTGCTGAGTTATGGTCTCTCGAATTCATCACTACCACATTGTCCGAGAACTTTCGACTCAACCCAATAAAAATGCTCATCGGTTGTCGCATAAGTTTCACGCCACAATTTAATTCTTGGGAAAAAGGATCAGGGTTGCTGTGGAACTTCCTACTCATAATGCAATTAAAGGTTGGCCATTATACCAAACTTGTCTCAGTATTCCGTTTCGATAGCCGAAAAAAAAACCGTAAGTGATTCCGAGCATGTTGGACTGCTTCTGCTTCACCAACTGACAGGAGGCACAAACGCAAGCGATTTGAAAAAAAAAAACATAGGTGAAGCGGTGGCCCCTAAATTATCTCTGACTATATGGGGAATGTTGGGTTCTCCAAGTTTGAAAAGGCTGAACTCGACCCGACCACAGAACACGCTGGCCGTTTGTAGTGAATGACGAGCGCTTGCTGGTGCAGATACCTACTGCACGTGCGGGGGAATGAGTGCCCAAACGTTTTGACTTTTCGACAGAATTTCGCTTAGCTCGACAACTTTGTTACCGGTGACGAGATGTTTCCGTAGGTAAATCATACGAGCAAATTGGGTGGCTCGTACGGTGATAACTTAGAATTCTACTGTCAAAATGAGAGCCGCTTTTTCTGAGCTGGCATTCATGAAACGACATCCAAGCAAACGAACGAGGGTTAGCTGGGATTGGCTAACGTACGTATAGAGTACGCAAAGCTAGGAAAGGCAGGAAGCAAGAGCTGATTTGTTATCTTGGTATCGCTTGGTCATGCGTTTGTGAATCCAAGCCCAGAAAGCAATACTCAGTGTTGGGTGGAAGTGCAGTGGAACTACAGGGTGGCCCAAAATTACTGAGACAGGAGTACAGAGCGCGTTTCTCGACTTACGTCGAGTTTCATGTCCTCTTCCTTGTATAACTATCATTTTCAGTATTCATTCATGTGGATGTCGCTGTACGATACTCTTTCGAGGACGAAATTTCGTAAGTGCTTTCGTAAAATTGTTTATTTGTGGAGCAAACGCTTCCAGAAACGTAAGATAATCTGAGGA
>JARK01000221.1:0-16363 GCA_000688135.1 Ancylostoma ceylanicum | reverse complement strand
AATCATCATCGCAGTGGCTTATCTGGGTTTTCTTGATAGTTGTTCATCATATTTGATGATAACTAATAGGAAAACTAACTGACTATCGGGAAAACCCCATAATTTGATCTCCCGGAGAGGATTCTTGCTCGAGCGGCGCGGTCGCGGCGCGTCCTGTTCGAGGCCGCAGACGGGTCACCGCCATTGACGCCCACTGTATGTCTACTGGGGTTAATTAATACGCTGAGCACGAATATGACAATGATTTTGCACGGAATTTTGAATTATTGGTATTATCGTTTCTTTCCAATCCGCTCGGCGACGGGCTGGGACCACTCCCTAAGCGGTTCAGAAAAGAGTCGGTATTGCTGCATTCACAACCTGAAGGTAGGCTGTACCGTTGGGCATTATCATGCATAGCATTGATGTTGATTGAATACGACCGCGTCTAAGTCCATAGTCCTTCTACCAGTGCAGGTTAAATAAACAATGGTGTGATTCTCAAGTATGCTGACTTTGAACCGTTTTTCGAAAAAATATCTATTTATTTTCTCTCTTCTTTTCTGATTTCTGGAAATGGTCTGGTAAGGATGTGCTTCGTGTACCAATCGAACACTGTAGACACCCGAGTACAAATATAGCAATCGTTTTTATGAAATTGCCATTCTCATAACATAACTGATTTTTCGCTTAGAGGTCGGTGGAAACGGGTTATTCGAGCTCAGCTGATGTGCTGATCGCCAAATTGTGGGCATTTTCAGTGAGCTCATCGGCAATAGCAATTATCCTCATCAGTTTGAAGTAGCCGAGGCAGTGAAACAACCGAGAGAAGCAGGTTGTACCATCTAGTTCATGAAAAAAAAAGAAAAATAAATTCGGGAAAGGTATTCGAAAGTGCTACAACTGATGCGACAACCTAATATCAACTGAAGCTTTAAGAAAATTACAACTTTCAGAGACTTATATAATGTGAAATTAAAATATTGATCGAAGGAATAATGAATGGGATGGACCTATTCTAAGTTGTCTCCAATCGGCATAATTCCTTTCAATTTCTTAATGGGTATTTAGAAAGAACTAATATTGGAATTTCTATTTGGACCGCAACCATTTGGACATGCTTGGCATTCGTTATCAGCGAAGGAAAAAAAAAACAACTCAAGTGCGCTCTGACGATTCTTCTCAGGTGAAGAACTCCACTGAAGTTCTGGGTCCTCTCTAGGAGAAAAAATTTCTCACCTCCCTTACCTAGTTGGAAACGGTTTTTTTCAATGTCTGGGAAGCAATATGGATCACAAATGGAAAGGCGCAAAAACTATTTCGAAAGCTCTAAGCCCTAAATAGAAGACCTGCTACATGGTAGTAATTTGCTGCTCGCGAAGCACATCTTGCCGATGACAGTTTGAGCTTGGAGACGTCAATTCTCGATGGAAGCAGAGAAGGAGAGCCGGCTAAATGCTGTGGAGACGTGAGTGGTATAATCAGCTGCAGTTGCTATCGGTCGACCATATGATAAGGGAGTGGTCAACAGCACCAACAACGGAGGAAGAAGAGTGGGGAAGTCGACTATGACCCATAACATCTTCCGAAACTTTCCGCCACGTTTTTGGAGCTGTTTTTGAAGGAAACAAACGGTACACAGGTGCTGCTTCGCCCAGTTCCGCTATCAGTCTAGCAGTTTTTCAAGAGCTCTAAATAATTCATTCAAATCGCTGCGCTTGAGTTAGCTTAATGATCCCCATATCGGGCCAGCACGTATGTAATTTCTTCGTCTGGGACGCAGCGCTATGTCGTTGCGAGTGTTTTCCACTTCGAAAAATTTGAAAATGGTTCTACACAAGTGCAACGGACAGCAAAACATATCCTCCAAAAATCAAGAACCCTCATAGCTTCTACCCTCCTATTCAGTAGCAGATATCCTCTTTCTGGCTCACACCTTTCATCTTCAGAAAACTTGTGGGAGGTAGCCACCGCATCGTCTTTGTTCAGCAGTGAGAAGCTGTCGGGGATTCTATGTATGTATTATAGAAGAGCGATAGGCACACAACCGACCTATAAACTACAGTATGTTTTGGTGCTCGCTGCTTCGAAAAAAAAAACAAAAAAAGGAAACAAATCCTCAATGTCTATGCGCCACTTCCATGGTTGCACGTTCGCCAACCAAGACCGGAGTCGGCCGCGTACCGCTAGTCCTCTCGCTCTCTGCGTTTCCAATCTCTAACGTGTCCCTGTACTGTCTCTACCCACCCTCATTCTGTCTATGCTCTAGCCGCTCGCGGCCGGCGCAACGCAGCTGGGGAACGTATCTCGTGTAATCTACTTCCATAGGTGCAGTGGAGACGATTGCATCGCTTATGCGATGTTCTTCCCATGTCATTGATGTACATGGTGTAAAGGTTATAAAGCTGTGCTCGAAATCCTAATCCTCTTTTTTCCGTCATAACTCAGTAGTGACTGCTTACCTACTTCACACAGCGCTGGCGGTTCACGCATACCTTTTTCTCAGAATAAAGGGTTCTGAAAGTCAATGAACGCAGCGACCACCGATTCGACATCATGGAGTCTGAAGAGCTACACTGTACTCTTCAGCCAATCGAATTTCAAGTGAGCAAATCAAATGACACCAAGTGTTGATAAGGATATGAGAGTAGGACTGCTGTAGTCGTAATCCGATTTTCATCGAGTCAACAAGTGCTGGTTGTACCGAAAAAAAAACGAACCATTTCACCGCGCGGATAAGTCAACCGTATTGGTCTGCCTTTTTAGTTCCTACACGTTCTCTTTTCCAAAATGTTTTGAAACTAATGGATAGAACGATGGCATTCTTACTGCCTCATGACCTGAAGTCGACCAAGGCATAGCTGCGTCTGTAAACAGTCATATCTGGTCTCGGAGTCAGTCGAAGAGGGGCAACAAAAGAAAAGGTGTCTTCTAAAAATAACGGCCAGAATTTTCAAGTCAGGTTAAGAGTTCTCCGACCTACTATTCATTAAAGATGGAAAACTACCTAGCGTAATCGCGTAATTTTTCACGTGTTATAGGAGGGCACAACATCGGAACTTCACTGGACGTTACGTCACACATCTGCCACAGTTGACTCTGCCAGTAGGCCACATCTATGCAATAATTGACTATTTACAAAGACTTCCTAACTTGAGTCACCGAATGCGGACGACATTCGGATCTCGAATCACTTTCATCTCGTGGCTTTTTTTGAAACGCATATGTACTTAAAGGCAAGGTCCGGTCGAAATCTTGCCCATCCAGGTTTTTTGTTTCGCGGGGTCCAAACAATGTGTGCAGGACGTGTTTCAAGTCTGAGAGCTCGACGTAAGCTCTATTGCAAGATATGGGACCAAATGTTTGAGGATTACGGTAGCCGTCGGAAAACATGCTTCAATTCAAAAAGGGTGCCTGCGTGCATACCGAACAAAGATGGATGATGCGCACGGATACCGACACCTCAACGAACTCTTGCTGAAACCACATTTATCAAACGGGCTGTGCTGTCCTTTGAAAATGAATTTTTCCTACGACGCCACAATAGCCAACATGTGGGCGCGCCGTGTAACGTTATTTGAAAGCACGGCCGCTGCAAACGTGCAAACGCCATATCAAAACTGGTCGATGAGAAACGTTCGTTGTGGGACTTTTTCAAGGTTTTTTCGATTGCTTCCATCCAAGATATCGCCATTGGCGACGAATTCAACAAAAATCCAGGAGATGAAATTCTGCCCGGACCTTGCCTTTAATAAATCGTAGCAGTGAGGGAAACAACAACCGTTTTCAATGAGAACAAATCGTTTTTACCGTATTTTCAGTTAGCAGGAATAAATTTTGATTTCGAATGGTCGAGAATTGAAATAGTCATCGGGTACTTATATCCCTTCAACTTCTCAGGAGAATCTACATAACGATGCGATGCTCACCCTTTGGCTGTTCTCATCTTCCTTAACATTTTGTCTTGACTCTCCTGCCGCCGCCGCGCTGTTGAAGGGGGCGCTGGTCTCACGCGCCAGACACACGAAAACGCCCGCGGTTGTCAATGGGCTATACTGTGTTCAACTATGCTGCTCGACTGCTGTCCTCTCCCCACCCAAGCGTGTATCCCCTCGTTCTGGCAGCACGCAGGAAACTCTACTGCCTGCTTGTGTTCTGTGAAGCAAACTATCCTTTTCGCTTCATTCAGAAACTTTCGGGACTTACTTAGACGGGCACCGGTTCCAATGGCGAAACCGACGACAGCGACAGTAAAGCATGCGGGCGTGCAACGTTCCAAATTGCGACGGGAAATGCAACGCATCAACGACCACATAGCGCACAATAAATCCGCACACGATTCTGTGCCTCCTTCGCAGCGCGAGATGGCGTCGACCCAGGATTTCTACAGTCGCAGCGAGTAGTTTCACCAATGACGCCGGTACAAGCGCATGTGCCCGTTTAGGTCGGCAACGCTGCCCAAAAGTTTCTGAGCAGATCCAGAAACACACGAGCATGAAGCTGCGCACCTCACGTAGATGAGATATTATGTACTGTACAGCAATGCCTGCACTTTTTCACATTGTGTAGCAATGCTTACTTGCGTTCGTTGGAATGCGGCCCCCAGCCAACACAACGTATGAAGTTTTGATAGGGTCTGAGAAATCCAAATACTTACTCGAACATTTAGGAATTCGAATACTCCAAATGAGGCCTTGGATATTCAGAATCTAGATTACTTGAATATTCTGATCATTTTACTTTGTATTTTCCTCTTAACTGAGTTCCATTGCAAAAAAGGACTTCTTATCAGAGGAATCTCTGGTTTACTTTTACATTGAGTTGAATAAGTGAGTGCAACTGCGAATAAGTGAGTGCAACTGCTCTGGAACATATCCTTACGCTGATTCGTAGGCCCCATAACAAGACTGTTCCAGCCTTCAGAACCTTAACGCTATATTCCAATGGAGGAGCCAGAAAGTAGACGAGAGGAGAGGGGGGACGGAGCAGCGGGAAAAAATTGGGGGTCTCCGCCCGGATGGAGAATTAAAACAATGAAAGTATTGACTGTATTATTACATAGTTAATAATTGTTATGTTGAAAAAAATAATACTAAACAATCCTCCCCCTCCCTCCCCCCACTCCCCGCATCCGCCGCTGCTAGTTTCCCAATAATTGTTCCGCTAGTAACGATTTTCTTTCTACTAAGAAAATAGTATTACAAATCTATATCGGCTTCAGCTGTCCTAAAATTTTCCGGTTGCCCAATTTTCCATTATCATAGTTCCTCTCAGTTCAGGCATTTGAATTCCAGTTACGGCTTCAAAATAGCTACTGACGTATTGGAATTTGTTTATTATAAATGCCCAGTGCTGTTGGGAAATTTAGGCCCAAAAATATCAGATCTGATTCATAAAGGAACCCTCTAACAGTTGCTTTTTCACACGATTGTTTGCAAAAATTATACATATAGCGGCACGGAATGCGAAATCATGCTAGGTCTGAAACAAAATAGTTTATGTCTAGTTAGCGAGGCACTGCGACCTTTCCGATCTCGTTCTCTCTCGCACTGTACATACGTATCCAGGTCACTCCATCCAGTGTCTCCTCGGTCTTTGCGCTATGTGCATCCTGAACGCTTTACTTTGATATCATAACATCCAAACCAATTTGTGAAGTTGTTCATCTTGCGTTGACCAGTGGTCTTTAAAGTGACGTTTTGCTGTGTGGCAACGTTTGCGAAGGGTCCCTGTGGAGACGCCCACGGCTTGACGTGTATTTGAGGGAGTAGAAAAACAAGCATGAGAGTGAAAGAAAAAAAAATGAGCAGTAGCCTTGCTGCGATAGCTAGCATTGGGACTGGGAAGCAGTTAAGGTAGCGAAGTATGTAGTTAGTACCTTCGACGAGATTTAATGTAGCTGCGCAGAATTTCCTCAGTGCTTTTACATATAATCGAGCTGAAAAACTTCCTATTTGATTCCTCAAATACATGACTGACAAATCACGCGCTGATTTAATGCTGACCTTCTCCACCAGTTATTTGGAAGAACTATTCCTCATCGTCGTCGCTGCGGATACGAGATGTTGAAAACAGTCTTAAAAGTAAAATGGGAATAAGTAGGGGAACTTTGCGCCTTCGGTCGTTGCCTCAGCTGTCTTACTGCTCTCTGGACTATTATCATCAGATGCAAACAGAAATGTGATGATATCCAATAGTTGAACTCCCAATAGGGGAAACTAGAAGAACCGTATCCTTGGTAGGACTAATCCCACGTGCAGCAGCAAATAAGAAAAATGCGCATACTACTCATTTCGTGTCTTAGATGTCCTTCATTCACCCGTGATTCGAGCGCCAGCATCGCTGCCTTTCTGTGTATACCTTACCTCACATTCACTTTCTAATGTACTCGTTCACATGGTGGGACTCATTCCCTGCAACCAAAGAAATGAGTTGAACACGATGCCCGCAATCAACGAGCGGAGAATATGGAGTTCATATCAGAAGCATTCGAGATAGATAACTCATCATTTTCTTTTCATTCCAAAGTATTTCCTGCTATTATATCGCATATCAATCAGTCTCATTATAATGACGGGTGCACCAAACTCACCGTTCATGTCCTCCCTTGAGGCCATTCTTTCTAATCTTCCTAACAAGGGAAGGATATTGGATCAGTATGGCCTTTCGTAGCGAGATCTACATATATTGCCTAACGCAGCTCGCGACGCTGATTTCAAATCTGTTTTGATCTGCTCCTAAGTTTACCTGTATGAGGAGTTATGCCCGTTATTCCATGTCAGAAACGCTCACGTAAGGGGCACAAAGTCGTTGTCCCAGGTGCGTTTTGGCGCAGTGGTACATTTCTCGCTCTTCAGGATCAACTGATGAAGTCGCCATGCTGATCCTGAAGAGTGAGAAACTCATCATTGCGCAACGACGCACCTTTCATATCGACCTTGTGCGCCCTACGTGAGTGTTCCTGACATGGAAAAACGGGTATAACTCCTCACAAAAATAAATTTAGGAGCAGGTGAACACAGATTTGAAATCAACGTCGCAAGCTGCGTTAGGCAATATACATCTCGCTACGAAAGGCCATACTGATCCAGTACCCTTCCCTTGTAAGCTTTTTAAAAAGTTTCATCTTCATCCCCTGGGAGTAATTTCCAAAAAGAAATTTTTTGTTGCTTCCTTCCAGCTCTGTCTTTTCATGCGATTATTGCTTTTATGTTAATTTGTTTTCAACATGTTTGCAATGTCATAGTAGGTGATGCCTGATAAATAAATAAATAAATAAATAGATAAATAAATAAATAAATAATTGTCAAGGGACCGTTGTAAACTCGAGATACCATCTGAGAAGTTTCCGCTCTTATTCTCATACCTGGAGGTCAAGTGAGTCGCTTTTAGCTTGCATGACCTACTAAAATTGGTATGCAATACATTGTTAAATGTTGGGACGTCGAGAAAATGTTTACTGATAACTGCTGCTGTATACAAGATTGCGGCGCCACCGTCCCAGAACCATTAATTCTTCGAAGTTTCTTCAGTCAAAGAGTGGCAGTGATAGTTTGATTCATCCCGAAGAGGTCTCCCTAATGATATATGGCAGTCTTGGGATAAATTCTGTTTGTCTGGTGCAAGAACTCGATTCAAGGATTAGATTTCGCGTAGTGCGAAGAAACAGTACGAGTAGAAAACGTGGGATGAAGTGATTTTTTCAAATTCCCACCATTTTGGAGCGAAAATTTTGATATCATGCATGCAGAAACTGAGTTAGTTAGGTAGAGTCTATTTCGAAAATTCCCAGTTTTGGATGAATTTTTTGATAGAACATGTCGCCGTAGTCGATTGAGCGAACTTCAGTACAAAACAATTGTGAGTCTGGGATAATTCGCATTCTAAGTAGCGGTTATTCTTGTCTAGTGCGCATGCATTGTGTGAAGTGGAAATCCGCATGGAGAGCGAAAGAGTTCACTTGGGAGAAGAGTTGTCGATTACTCAGAAAAAAAAAAACGGCAAACGAAAATAGCCTACGCAAGCCGCACGCACGAACAATGTGCCCCATCAAGAACCACAGAGTTCTGAAGGCTCCCTTCTCAACACCGAGCTGCTCTATTTTGTGTAGGAGTTTGGTCGTCTACATACATAGAAGTTCGGGAAAGGCGCGGCAGCAATGAAACTGCAAACGAGTTCATGAGAAGCAGACCCTCTATACGAAGAGTTTTGGAGATACTAATTGTATGATGCGCACGTACGTATAAGGTGTATAGACAAGAGATATTTATGTTCATCCGTTGCGGAAGACAAGCTCATCTCAAAGGGGAGTAGAAGAATTTTTTCGTTCGTCACTTGAGCCTCATCGAGTGCTCGAATGTTGCCTCTCTCCATCTTTTGTCAAACTTTTGAATTATTTCCTCTACAAAGACGTGATTTCCAATCCTGCGGTCTATCTGATTATCAAGCCATTTTTGCATTGAAAATTTGGATGTTTCCCAGCATGAGCATCCTTCGCTGTAATGAACAACTGGTAGGTGTTTTGCGAGATAATCGTTGACTAACTTTGTGAAACATGTATGTTTTTGGCCGTTGCTCAGACTGATCAGCTATTGCCGGCAACGTGCTCGTTCAGCAGTACCAGCAGTATTTATCAGTTCTTAGAATCCTCCCTATGAATGGGAAGTATTGACTTTCCAACAGAGTAATCGTGTTTGTTTGCGGTTGATGGTTATTCACATGCAACCCACGGTATTTTGCTCATCAATTTGTGTTTATTTTCATCACAAGTGACGATAAGATGCAAAGAAAAGAAAAGCTTCAATCTTTCCCGGTACTGAGGCGTACCGCATACGCTTTTCTTCTAGCATGAAGCCAGGCATTTTTGGAGCCATCAAACCAGAGGCCAAAGCCGGATTTTTTACGAGGCTACTGTTCTCCTGAAAAACGACACCTACCAGCGCTCATTTATTGATTTTGTCTGAGCACTATCGTCCATGTATAACATCTCAGAGAATTGTGCAGCTCTATCCTCCGACAATAGCAGTACTTCTCGCCTAGTACACCGACAAGTGTTGCTAAATCGTCGCGACTACATCAGTATTTGTCATAGCTTCGCCCTGAACGTGCTAATACTCCAGCTCTACAGTGCTGCCGACTGGGCTTGGCCCCGCCCACAGCCTCGCCCCAATGTATTCGTACTTTTGTCAAAAACTGCTGCCAAAAGTGGTGCCGCACCTCCATACTCTCGCTCCACAGTGCTGCCAAAAGTCGTGTTGTCAGGTCCCGTCCCAGTCCACCTTGATGGCCTAGCGGACTGACTGGGATGCGAAGCCTTCGCTACGAAGTTTTACGCACCTCGTCCGGCCCACCCATCACAGCATGAGAATGGAAGTATAATAGAACTAGAACTTATTGCATGTCACATTCTAATGCTTCAAGAGAGTTGAATACTGAGTACTGAAACTAAGGGCTAATACAAGTATACAATACCAGTGTCCTTCAATTGCTTTGATCACAAAACAAACACACATCTCATAAGTTGAACAACCACGTAACTTATGCCCCATGGCATAATTCACAGCGACGCTGTCGTCGGGACTTATCACCTTTGAAGTTTTCATGCCAGCATACTATCTAACATAAATAGTGCGATAAGATGTGAGAACCTGCAACATTCATTCTCATCATACAACGGTGTCGCTTTGAAGTATACCATGGCGCTATGAGGAAGGTTATGATTGAGATCAAAATAACACGAGCGGAAATACCAATAAAATTTCAAGATCGAAAGAAAGAGCAAATATGTTCTACAGGGACATATCAAGTTAGGCAGAAACTTGATGACAGTCCATGGATGGTGGAGGCGACATTTGCTGCGACTGTACTCAGGGGCCATGCGCACTAAGATCTTTAGATTTTTGCGCGTATACGTATGCTGGAAACTATCCCTATTCCGTTAGAAAACGAGAACAATCCATTCTAGCGTTGTTCTTCTTTTCATAAGACTGGCAGATTTCTTGCGTTAAAACGCAAAATTCCATTGTGTACGAAGTAACGTAATGGCGGTGAGAAGGTGTAGGCCAAGTTTTTCCGCTTTTCATAATCATAGTAACAAAGCAAACTGATGCCAATATAAGCTCCAGCTCGGACTGCTCCTCGAGCTTCAAATGGAATGTCGGCAAACACACATGTGTTCTCGAATTTTAACGAGAACCAAGTCATGGCAAACAATTCATGTGTGAAATCACAACTGTGCGCACAATTGAGAGCCAAAACAAAAATAAAGAGACTAGATACAAATTTGGAAAAGAAGATAAACAGAAATGAGGCAGAAACGAGCATCCAAATCCTCGATCTTCCGATCAAAAAATACTCACTCCAAGCAGCAGATAGTTGACAGATGTTTGATTAGAATTGCGAGTGTTCTTTGGGAAACGTTTCTCAAAATTGTGGAACACACTTTGGTATTTTTACTTTTTTCTCTTCTTCTTCACTCTAATATTAAATTAGTTATTCTCAATCTTCTTCCCTCAGTGAAGGACACGTTTTCAAGTCAATTCCATGTCTGAAATCACAATTGTGAGCCTAATCATGGAAATAAGAGCAATTAGGAACGGAAAAAAGACGAGTAAGGCCTTTTGGTCATTTCTAGGGAAAATCATGTTGCAGGAGTCCTACGATTTTCGCCGCATTTGAACAAGTTTGTCGATATTTCCGTTTTTCGCTTGAAATACTGCAGCTATCTCTCATTTCTTGTGTCACAATCCTGGTATACTCTGTGAAGGTTAACGTCGATATCGAGTGTTTGAGGCATATCTGGAGAAGCTACTTCGAAGGACTTTGATGCGCAGGACCCCGGGTACGGTCGGAACAGGTGGCCCCCTCGGACTGTCATTAAGTTCCTGTATCAGGTAACAATTCAAATGGGAATTGACTTGAAAACGTGTCCTTCACTGAGGGAAGAAGATGGAGAATAATTAATTCAATATTAGAGTGAAGAAGAAGAGAAAAAAGTAAAAATACCAAAGTGTGTTCCACAATTTTGAGAAACATTTCCCAAAGAACACTCGCAATTCTAATCAAACATCTGTCAACTATCTGCTGCTTGGAGTGAGTATTTTTTGATCGGAAGATCGAGGGTTTGGATGCTCGTTTCTGCCTCATTTCTGTTTATCTTCTTTTCCAAATTTGTATCTAATATAACCGGACAAAATCACGATTAACTTGTCGCTTGATAAAAATCTTTCCCTAGACGGAGATACTTTTAAAGACAAGTAAAAGTACGAGAAGGCCAATTCAGAAAACGAAGAAAAAATGAGGTGAAGTTTTGGCTTTCGTTATAACAAGCTTTTTTTTCTAAACGATAACACTTGCTTCAGCGGTCATGCTGACAAGGATTTTACATTTTCTGATGTTGTACCCCATTGTTGGCACTTTCCACATGGTTCGTTATTTGCTCGCCTCCACCTGCGTTCGGTTTCAAAACCGAAAAGCTAAGGATGGAAAATGAAAGCGCTTCAAAATTAGCACCAAACTGGTATCCGCCACACGTGGGTTGCTCGTCCAGCGAAAAAAAAAACTCATGATCGCCTTAACTTACAATACCAGTCATAATTATTGTCCCAAAATCCGTTTTCGACGGATTAATCCGTCGGAAACCGTCAGAATCGTTGGGAATGGACTAAAATGGAAGTTCATATTACCATTCGAAAGCTTGTGAGTCTGAATATCTATATTAAAATCTTGTTTGACATCAAACTAATGAGAACAAAATGGTCACCCGCTAAATACTTTACCTGCGGGCAAATCGGGTTGAGATGAGCCAAAATTTCACTCAGGCTCATAATTTTCGCAAATCAACGTTATATTTGCATACTCCACTTCACTGTGATCACTTTAATGTCCCATATGGGTATGATCGGCGCTGGTGTAGCGGACCTCATTTTTTTTTCATTTTTGCGAAAGTACAAAGTTTGTACCGCTATAAAAAGGGAAAGCAAGTAGCCTATGGCAAATCAAGCACAGATCATGAGGAAAAGGTTGTTTTGATACCTCCTAAACACTGAAAATGCCACTGGCTAACGTATCTCACAAGTTACGAGCCTCTGAATATCGCTTGCCGTGCAAAAAAATTTTTTTTCCACTTTTCCATACTCATCAGAGCGACTTTCCCGATAGGTCATTCACTAGCTTATGAACTAAATTCTGCACCACAATTGATTCTGGCGATCGCTCTAGGCTGTTTTGCAGAAAATCGTTTCAGGCCCCTTTTATTTGGATGTGAAAATGAACCAAACCTACAAAATGACCGCATTCTTTCTTCGCCAATTTACGGTTGAACGGTAGTTTTCATGCAGATATTCAGACTCAGAAGTTCGAGAGCTTTCGAATGATGATATGAACTGCTATTTTGGTCCACTCCGAAAGATTCTGACGGTTTTCGACGGATTAATCCGTCGGAAACGGATTTTGGGACAAAAATTATGACTGGTATTGTACACCTCTTTGCAACCGTGTACAGTCGACGTTGCTTGACTTGATCCACTTGTCAAAGCACATTCTCTGTCACATCGATTCGGAATTTGTAGGCAATCCATAGATCCACCTAGACAATCGCATGGGAATTCTTGAGAAAGAACAACTGGTACCCAGCCCGGGAACTTTTCAAACTACCATCGTGCCATCACTCGTTGTCCTTGTATAAGTACATATTTCACAACTTTGATTATACAAAACTGCCCTTAGAGCTTGTTTTCTTTTCATTTTTAGACATGCCTATCATCTCGAAGGAGTTATCAATTGTGAATTTAGAAGTTGAAAAGGGCTGAGATCTCGTTCTTAACTCTGGTTTACCGTGCAACCTAAGAATATCTCTCTGAGATGTTCAAGATTCTTGCTAGCAGCTGAACCTCAAAAACGTTTTTTTCATTCCTAGCTATTTTGGAGGTAGTATCTCACCTCATACTCTTTTTTGAGCACTATGTATGTACATTTGGAATCGCTGAGAAACGCACATCACAAGGTTATATTACATACATACGTCGTTAGGTGGAAACACATAGTCAAAATCCTTGCTTTCAATCCTTTTGTTTTCCGAAGAATTAGGGTCGGACATTCGTAAGAATGCAAGGCTGAGATTTCTGAAACGTTAAAAACCAATGATCTTCATCGTGAATGTTCATCCCATTGAGTATGAGCTGTTACAAGACGCAATCACCACTGTCTCTTGACGATTCTCGGAAATTAGTCATGTTTGTCATTGCACGATGTATCTGATCATTCTAGATTCTATGATTGTACCAATTCTTCTATTCTGCTCATTCGGGACTGTTTGGTCTGGTGCCGTAAATTTTTGCAAAGAAGCTACCAATTGTCACACGTGTGCGGAATCCTACACTCATGTTCTTGGCTTTCGAGAACATTGCAGGTATTTATTTTCTGAGGGGATTCTAGAGTTCGAAAGGTGATGAGGCAAGGAAACAACTACATGTGACCTACACAACGTCATACAGTTTATCTGAAAAAAAAAACTCTTTCCTCACGCTGCAGCGCTCGTCAGTTGAGCCACGTCGCACCACGTATGATAGGAGGCGGCTCGGACCAGCAGCCGAGCGATGCTGCGTGAGGCAAGAATTTTTTGGAGCGACTGTACATAGTGAGAGTCTCTATTCTGATGATGTTTCTTGAGGTGAAATGGGTTTGCCACAAATTTGCTTGTCTGCAGGTGGTGCGTCGATGCCAAACTTTGCGTTGGTCCTCTTGCATGCCCACTTGGAAAGCCAGTTGTACAGCGTGATCCCTTCCGGTGTCCAGTGAAGGTAAGAGGATTGCATTCTGTTAGAAAGTAGGTTTTTACATTAACAACCTCTTGTTGGCAAAACTGAGACTTGATCAGTACTGGTACAGAATATGGGATGAATATAACCTTTTTGGGATGAAAAATGAGCATGTGAGCAATTGGCACTATCATTGAGACTGATTTAAAATGTTTTTGAGCCGTTTGATTGAACTATGTACTTTCCACATGTCTGTAGATTTCACATTCAAAATGTGTCATTAAATATTCGAAGAAATTCTACTCAACGGTATTTCAAAGTCTGAGGTACCCCAAGCCACCTATAATTCAAAATTCGTCCGGCGGATAATAATTAACGCTCAAGTTACTGAATCTGCCTTCGCAAATAAAGGTGTCTCAAAATAACGTTCACACTGTTTCAGCTTCAATAACTTTGACAATATTAAACTTTTAGTGAGCTCGAAATTTTTGATGATCACATAAAACTGGTTCCAAAATACTGCTTAGACTATAAAACTGTCTTAGATGTTTGCATATGGCACTCTAATAACAGTTGTGGGAGCGCGTTTAGTGCAGTGGTAGGAGACGCACTGCCCGCCTAGCACAGGATCGATGGTTTGTTCGCGTCTCTGAGGTTGATGCTATGCTCCACGTGGATGAAGCACCCCACGTCGCCGTCGCGGTCGTCAATCGCCAATACGGGCTATACCCGATGGCCAACACGAGCGACGGTTGGTCGCCAAATTTGGCGATCGCCGTCCCCAACGTTGGCAAGAACCGACACTGTATATTGCACATACGCACTCAACGCCGTTACGTTGTTCAGATGAGGTCGAATGCGTGGCTCATATCACATACAGGATTGAATAACACCAATCACTTCAACTTTTGATAATTGCTGTAAGCACATGCTTGGCCCACAGCTATTTGGTAGGTTTAAGCGGCTGAATGAGGGCTTCGAGCTTACAAGATAAAATGATAGAATAGTTGAAGCTACGAGAGATGTAGGGAGAAGAGCATCTGCAACGCCACAGTAACATCACCAGCTGCAACAGGAAGATGACCACACTCTGACGCCGAGACGGAACGACCTTCCCATAAAGAAGTGTAAAGGAGAAGATTAAATCGGCAAAGTATCGTGCAGCACACGAGCGACTTCAGACAGAACCCGACCTAAACATCCAAAGAAGCCACAGCCAGTTGTTGTCAGCACACTGGCTAGATTTTCATGCAGTACCTACCGGAATGCAAGTTACCTAAGCAGTAGAACAGCACGATCCTATTGCTTCACAAAAAGGGAGACACGCACAACATCGGTAATTATCGCCCAATCTCTCGACTGTCCGTCATCTGCAAACTGTTCACGATAATGATTCTCAATAGAATCGAAAGAACACTAGATAAAGGACATCCGTGCGAGCAAGCTAGGTTTTGATGAGCATTCAGTACGGTCGACACATATGCACGATCATGCACGATCATAAGACTCCAGGTCCTGACGGCTCAAGCGGTTTTGGAAAGCTTGGAGAATAAGGGTGAACATATTCAATACTCAAGATGTTTCATGAGCTCGACAACAACTTTACGATCAGCTTTGTAAACCCGCTAGGGAACCACAACAATATCGTGGATGTAGCGAAGAAGACGAAGAATACAAAACTCCGTGCCCTCCTCTTTAAGAACACGGTTCTCCCTGCTTTAACATACGCCTCGGAAACGTGGCCTCAACGTAAGTAGGATGAGAATGCTATCAGCGTCATTGAACGCTCCATAGAGAGGGTGATACTGAGAGTAACCTGCCCCATGCAAGTGGAGGCTGGAATCTTGAGTTTCACCCAAAGTCAACAGTCGAAGATCAGGCACACTACCGCTTACGCTAATATAATTGAGATTAGGTGTGCCGGACACATGAGACGTCTTAACGACAACCGTTGGACAAGAGCCGTCAGGTACTGAACTCTGCGGAACGTCAGGCGCAGACAGGGAGGTCACTGACCCGGTGATCAGACTATTTTGCGAAGTCGTTCGAAGAGTGGCGTGAGACTCTTCGTGTCCCTCAAGGACCCATTGGACAATTCTGTCACGTGAGAGGGACAAATGGATGTAATGCTGGCGCCCGCTAGGTATACTCGAAGATCAACGGGGTACAAGGTTTTCAAGGAGACAGCGTTGGGGTGTATATTTCGGCAATTAATTTCGCAACAACCTGATATAATCACGAAGACTTGGCGGCTTTCCGTCAAAATGGAGTTTTCATGTCTTAAGAGGAGAATGTCTGGCTGAAATACGTAGCACAACGGATGGACACATGCCACGAAAGGTTTGGGACAACTCGCAGAAGAAACGCAAGTAGAAAATCACGTAGAAAT
The DNA here is from genome assembly GCA_000688135.1 of Ancylostoma ceylanicum. Classification (NCBI taxonomy): domain Eukaryota; kingdom Metazoa; phylum Nematoda; class Chromadorea; order Rhabditida; family Ancylostomatidae; genus Ancylostoma; species Ancylostoma ceylanicum. The sequence goes on along the minus strand of JARK01000221.1, from coordinate 238 downwards.
TACTGATGAAGTCGTTGCATGGTACCCGTTTGATCTTTGTAAGGGATGGACAAAAAGATCCAAACATCGGGGCGCCCAACAAGTGATCGCCAACTTCTTTTCGAGAAAATGTAGCAGCTTTTGTCCTTTTTGTAACTTAAGCTACAAAATTCGATAACTATGAGACCCTGGAGGTTAGAAGAAAAATAAGCATACCAGAGATCATTTGAAGCAGCACAGTTAAAGGTACACACCGGGT
>JARK01000220.1:82964-100991 GCA_000688135.1 Ancylostoma ceylanicum | reverse complement strand
CTCCGCAGAAGCGGAGAGTAGACTGAAGCCTACCTGCAAAGTGAGGCCCTTATATACCCCTCATTTGATAAGGGCTACCACGTGGCAATAACAAAACCGCACCATTCTCGGGTTAATCCCGCAACAAAACCAAAATGATGTCTCCCGCCGGAGCTCATGATTTTGTCCCGAAAGTGATAAGAAAGCTTTTTGTCAGGCGGGACTCCCGAGCGAATGTCTGAGTAGTTTTCTTATTAGTTACCATCGAATGAACAACTATCAAGAAAACCCAGATTCGCCACCACGGCGACGATTCTATCATGAGCAGCGCGGTAGCGCCGCGTGCTTTTCGGGGCCGCAGACGGGTCACTATCATCGACACCCACTTCACTTGATCATACTATGCATGCACATTCTAGGGAAAAAGTTGAGTAGGTACCACATAACTGACTCCTTTTTCACTAATCACGAAAAAAGAACACCCATTCCGACTTTATAGTCTATTCTGATACCGCCCACATTTATGCTTATTTGGAGATGCGATGTCGTTGCTATTCCTATCCATCCCCACGATGGAGTGAAGAAAAAGAAAATCCTTATTACCTTAGATGTCGTAGACGACCATTATTTAATTGATTCCGCGATGGTCGGTTTCCATGATCTTAGCCCATTCTTCTCTGTCTTTCGCTTTTTGTATCCATGTAGGACCACACGTAACCTTAATGAAATCTTGCCATCGTTTTTGTGGCCTAGTTTGAGGTGTCTTTTTCTGTCCCACGGGTACCAGTTCAATATTTTCGCCGTCCATCGCCTATCGTTCATGCGAGCGACTCGTTCAGTCCGTTTTATTCTGCTCTTTCCAATTTCTTGAGTGATATCCCGCATTCCGGTTCTGCTTTGAATTTCTTAGCTTGTGATACGATTGGTCTCCGAGACTGATTCTCAATGTTGCTCTTTCCATTGCTCTTACAGTTGCTTCTATTCTTTTCTTTCTTCCATTTTTGTTAGAGCTCATGTTTCATACTGCATTCAATTCGACACTGTCAAATCTTTTTCATATCCCACGAAAACGGTAGGAAGTATATATTCTCTTGATCATTCGAGGATCTGTGTCTGGCGAAGAGATTACCCCTTGTGCTGAACCTTTTTCTGAATTCTACCAGCTCTCATGGCTGTTCTCCATTCAAAACCACTGTCAATCTCTTGCTGAGGATTTTCGTAAAAACGTTATATATCTGCGAGAAGTTCAAATCGTTCTGTAGTTTTTGACATCGTTCCGCTCACCTTTTTTGTACAGAAGGATGATCTTGGATTCTTTCCATGCTTTTGGTATCCGTCTTAGCTCGAGATATCGGCTGAATAACAACCTCGCAAGTTCGCCCCAGAGCGGAAGTGCTCCCGCTTTCAACATTTCTACTGTGATTCCATCTTATCCAGGCGCTATTCCACTGTCCAACACTTCAATCGCACTTATTATTGAAGGAAATTCTTCGACGTCGAGGTAGTTGGAGTGTAGTTCAATAATCTAGTTTGAATTTAGTCTATACTCATACTGGGGCGGCATAAGGAACTACATATAGAGATTTGGCACAAATCTGAATTTTATTGGGTTCACTCAATGCAGAGATGAGCTGGAGCACGAAACTCTATCGTCAGCACGGCCGCCGATCATATCTTCAGCCGCCACTGCATGTGTGTTTGTGTCCGTTTGTCTGTCTGTCTATCTGTGTGCCTATCTGCCTTTTTAGTGTGCGCCAGGATATAATAGGAGGGTCTTGTGGTGGAATGGTGGTGCAGATCTCGATGTATTATAAACTAGAGCGGTGAATCAGTTTATGTGCGTGAACGTGGAGCTACTACCTAATGTGATCTGTTATCTCGTCACATGTTGTGGTAGCATTGAATTTTTCCGTTATCTTTTTTTGTCCTAGCTGAACATATACCTTATTTTTCCTGATTTTTTTGACACACTCATGAGTGTATTCGAACCAATAAACAAATGAGCAAATAAACATCAACTACAGGAACTCAAAAGCAGACCGAAATGGAATCTCATAAAGAGATTTATTGAGGATAATTTGCATGTTTTCTTTTTAGACTCTTCGTAAAACGTGTGCACGTCATGATGTCACTTGTCTATACAGACTTCTCTGCAGCACAAGTTGTTAATTGAGCAACGTTCATAGGCCTGACTCTTCAACAACCCGTCGCCTCCATGATGTTTAATGGGTTAGCTCGTGAATTGAGACATTCTTGAAGCGCTTTCAGGCCTCTGAAGACGACGTGGGGTTGAGGCATCAGGCCAATAAACGCTGCTCATTTAACAATCTGTGAGACACAGAAGTGCAGACAAGCAACTGATGGAGAATATTTGGGGACAACACTAGCGAAATGGTCTTCTTAGAGAACGTTTTGATGTTTCCAGCCATGTAAGCCACAAACTCAGATTGACCGCATGATCTTGAATTTACCGAAATGCCTTCAAAATTATTGAAAACATGTATTCAAAATATGATAATAGAGGTCAAAAATAAATTGCCATAAAATTTCTTTTAAATTTTGAAAAATCTGTCGCTATATTAGCCAGTCTCGGAGGAGCACACAGCGCCGTTAGCCCCGCCTCGATCTCTGAGGGCAGCTTAGATTGTTTCTAGTTCGAATTTTGGTATCTGATCTCGTTTATTTCTCAACGTTGCACTAAGCTCGTTTGCCCCGATGACCTTATCTTGACTTGCTATTCACGAGATACCTCTTACCAGCTGAAAATTCCCGGATGAGTTCGTTTGTTTTTCGAAAAGGTCTTTCGTTCATTTAAGGTCGTGCATTGCAATGAGGAAAAATGGGGTAATTTAGCGGAGCCGACTGGCATTTGCTGCAAGAGCAAAGAGAAAATCTGCATCGTCAGGATCTTCGACCCCCTGGCGGTTGTTTTGAAATAGCTTGAAAACGAGGAGGATAAAGAAGATTATATTGAGAATTAGGGCGAAATCAAGAGTGCAAGTGAGTCACATTTGACCTATTCAGCGCGTATTTCCATTAACATATTTGAAATAGATTTTTACAAATTTACATTCTAAGACCACTTAACTCTAGGGGTGAAAGCACCTTTTACAGCAGATCTAAGAAACGTGAGATAAACATGGGAACGCTCGCAAGATTATAAGTTTCAAAATATAATATGTAGTTACGGATTTGTGAGAAATTGATCGAAAATCAACCATTCTGAGATTTCAAATATGTGTCTACGAAGACAGCGGGAAGTTAAGTGGAACTCCAATCCTTCCGCTAGCATACTGTGGACCCAATAAAAAGTGAATGGAACAGCTTATTAAATCAGAAATTCAGTTATTGATTCGGACATTCGTGGAAGAGGAGGTCTTCCATACCTTCTTGTCTCTCTTCCGAACTCGCAATGTTCTCCCTCCTTTCGCATTTTCGAATTTTTGACGCACTGGAAATCGTATATTTGACTCCCTACGTGCTAGTTGCTTACTTTAACGACATTAAATTGGAGGAACGAGAGAAGTATGAAGAAATAGAACAGTGGTTGATAAGAAAACTTCACAAGTGGTTATTTTCTGCCTGCAGTTACGTACATATTCTTACCTCAACTTCGCTAAATCTGTAGCAATGGAGTGTTCTATTGTCAACCTCGTCAAAATTTTTAGTCTCATCGGATTAGTGTGGTGTGTGGCTATTTCTGTTTTGGTATTCTTGATTTTTGGAGTTTTTGGATCAGTTTGGAGGAAATAATCAAATTTGAGCTTGAGTTACAGTTCATTGCCACTGATCCTATCGATTTCGCGCCATTGATCGATATATCGACTACTCGGAGAAAACCAGTGAACGAAAGTTTACTCCACTGATCAGTGGCTCATTCGCAAGATCTCCTCAAAGCAAATCGAATGGTGACTAAATCACTTCGATTTGGGGCAGTTTGAAGAAAGTTAATGTAAAGCGAGTGCGAGCGACGATGACTCTGCAGAGCGGCTGTCGATTTTTGACAACCTGTGAGCAGTGTTGTAGGTACTGCGGATGTCTCGAAATTCTGTAAATTCAATGCTCTTTGTACTACCTAACCTTCACTTGCAGTCGTAGACATTAACACATTCGCGACAATGTGCTTAACCGCTTGACCCTCTTGGTGCAACAAGTGGAATCGCGTGCTCAACCTGTTGAGCACTAATGCGTGCCTAAGGGACCGCCCGTGTCCCACGCGGCGCACCATGCCGAGAGTTTAAGATCGCGAATGTGTTAATGAACCCAACCACTGAGATTTATGTCACATTGCACCCACTGTAATTGGACAAAGCCAGAGTTACAGTGATAAACGAAGGGTTGTTTTCATGCTAGCTTTTCCCTCATATTGATTCATGTTCAGATGATTCTGCGTGATATCGATATTCACCGATATTCACTATGCATTATATTTAGACGAGAATGGAGCTCATACTAAAAATGTTGGTTTTCGGCATCGAAATATATTTTGCACGGGACGATAACTCCGACCATCTATGCATTTGTCACTAGGTCTTGACAGTAAACAAAGCCTTGATGAGTATTTTGTCGTTCTTGGCTCACCCTTGATGCGAGAAACGGAAAGAGGCTATAAAAAATGTAGTCACATGACTCTCATCGTCCGTTATACCACAATAAGCAAACTTAGAAGTCGCTAGAAGCTCATATCACATGGATAGGAATCCTGGTGATGTTCAACCCTCGAACAAAGGCACTTTTCAAAGTAAAACAGTGGCAAGCCACTATGGGAAATTCGTGCAGTTGAGTACGATCTAAAAAACAGCCATAGAGATAATGCTGGGAACGACTTTTATACCATGAAAATAAGAGCTCTAACTCAGGCGACTTTGATCCAATCACACTAAATTACTGCTATACAGAACCAGTTGCTCCAGAAGTTAACGTTTTATGGGAACTGAAACTGTTTCGTAAGGATTTATACGTCACTAAACGGCATATCCGGCTCCGCTCGGGAGTTCCACCACCCCGAGCTTTTCATGCTGATGCGGTTAATTAGGATACAAAGTCATCCATTTGGAGTGCTCATCATCCAGATCGGTTCACTCTCCGCGATTTCTATTCATTACATGCATACACGCACACACTTATGTACATACAAACTTCTACTTTTATATATACAGAAGATAACTGGTGTTGCACATGATATAGTCTTTACAACATAGAGTACATGATTGCTATTTTGAGGTAACGCAGAAAGAGGTAAAAAGAATGGATTAATCTAGGTTCAACTTTTTCCTTTAGTCATTTTCTCTGGAGATACGCGCAAATCCATGAGACTAGTAGTACAAAAGATCACAGTCCTGTTGTTCTTGTTCTACTTTACTGACATAATTATGAGTGCGTGCCTTCTGTCCTCGACTGTAAAGTCTCACCGCACAAATTGGGCGAGATGCTGCGACGCCTTCTTGCCTTAATTAGAATGACGCAAACGTGTTCGAAAGTATAAATGTACTCATTATTCACAATGCCTCCGCTTCGTGACATGTGCCTTGAGCTTGAGCGATCATGCCCGGCGGACTAATCTATTCCCTAGCAGAGGATATTAGATAGCCAAATGAGCTCTCCGTCAAATTTTTAGAATTACACAGGGCTTCAATATAGGCATCCATGATGAGGTTGTTTGGTCGATGGAAAGCAGTATACTACTGCGTCAAGGGTTTGCTCACATAGCTATGGTGTTCAAACAGAACAGCAAAAGAAATCGCAGTGCTACGTAATTCCTCATACCTGAGAATAATTCTCATACCTTTGTGTGAGTGAGATGACGTAAGTGGAATCGCTCGCGCTATACGTATGCATTTCCACGGAGCCTGAACGGAAGAAATCACAATTAGCTATTCATTGAAACACGTGAGCGATAAGGTGTAATAGAAATGAGTTCACTTTCCCAGGATTTCCTTGTCCATGAGCAAAGCATTCACGAGGTGGACACGAATGACTGTCATCAGGGAGTGAAACCATGAATGTGTGCTGCCTTCTCATCTTCGCCACTCTTTTATTGAGAACCTATGTCTGTGCGACTGTTCAGAGAACTTTAACACATGGCGGACCGAGCATATTTTTCCATTGGTGTCCAATCAATGTTCATGCTTTAGTCGGTCCACCATGACTCGTTGTTTTCGTGTTGTTGTAGCTCTAGAAAGGGGTTGTTAGGAAAAAGAGCAAATTTCAACAGAAATGCTCAACGTGAAGTAGTACATCCATCAAATTGTCATACGGGGACGTGAGATCGTGATGCACCATGTGCATCACGTGGTCCGTAATGGGTTAAAGAACAATTCTTTGCCAATTTTCAGGTAATTCAGGATTGTTCTGTCTCTGAGCTTCATATGGTAATTCCTCTTCAGTGGTAAAACGAAGTCTGTTCAATTGCTTTATTTGTAAGCTTTCGGCGTTAACGCCTTCATCGGACCTTAACGTTAACAATGAAGAACCATTGTTAATCTCTCCGAATGTCAAATTCCATCTACAGCAGCATACGCCAGTTTCGATGTGGTGTCCCTGTATACTAACGTCGACAACAACAGTGCGACCAGAGCCGTAGTTTCTCTTTTCGAACAACACCGAAGCCAAATAATAAACATGGATTTTAGCGCGGATGATATCAAGACCATGATAAGTTCTGTGCTTTCCTGTAACGTCTTTCGCTTCAACAACAAATTCTACGAGCAAAGACGAGGATTGGCCATGGGAAATCGTATCGCACCTCTACTGGCTATCATGTTTTCGGACCATATCGAGAAGATATCTTCGACTTCCGAGATTCTGCTGTATAAAAGATATATTGATGACGTGTTTGTGATCGGTACTACTGAAATGGATGTTGAAGCAGCACTGGAAAGACTAAATGATTTTGATCCACGGGTATCATTTACGATTGAAAGGCCTGATGACAACGGTTATCTTCCCTTTCTCAACACCAAAGTGAGGATTACAAGTGGACAAAAGGAATGGTTATGGTATAAGAAACCCGCATCAGCTAACATTCTAGTGCATTCAAGAAGCGCTCATCCAGATTACGTCAAAGCAAATGTGGTACGGAACCTAATGAAGACCAAACACAAGTTATGCACGACTACTGATGTGACAGTAGAAGCAACAATAACTCGCATTCTTGATGAAAACGGATATAATATGATTCCTGCCACAGCATGGTTCCCATATTCAGCAGCGGATGGACTACCACTCGTTCTACCGTATGTGGGGGACCGTCCAGCACGCGCCGTTAACCAAGTGGTGAAACAATCCGGATTGCCAATCCGGCTGGTGTTCCGCCCACCACCTACCTTAAAGCAACTCCTGACCTCCACTAGCTTATATGAAGATAAATGCCCCGAAGCAAGTTGCCAGTATTGTATCAACGGGAAAATTTGCCAGTTACGGGGCACCGTTTACCTAATCAGGTGCAGTGGCTGTGGAGAAAAGTACGTGGGTGAGACGATGAGACCACTACGAAAACGGATGAACATCGTCGAGCACTGTTAAATCCCTCCTCCTACCCGTCGGAGAGTTTTTCGAGACACCGCACACTGAGGCACACGCATGAGCAGGCTCCGACGTTCACAGTCATCGTCCTCCACCGCCATCTTACACAGACTTTGGAAAGGAAAGTTATGGAGGCGATGGAAATAAGGAGGCACAATCCAGAGATCAACAGTAAAGAGGAATTGAGAGAAGTGTTAGGGCTGATTTCGTAAGGGATAATATAAGCGGGTTGATCTCTAGTCATCGCGCAGCCATTTCATTGTGCAGTTAAAATCGTTGGGGTGAGGCCGCATGCTTTACATGTTAGCTCATGATCACCTTCTGAGTTTTTCGATGTGTAGGACAGCAATCACCGCGTGGCTGACGTAGCCGAAAGACTTTAAAATCATCTGCTCGCTGGTATTGTTAGTATTTACCTGCATTTTTGTGAGCTTCTGATGAGATTAAGATTCATTGTTAACGTTAAGGTCCGATGAAGGAGTTATCGCCGAAAGCTTACAAATAAAGCAATTGAAGAGACTTCATTTTACCACTGAAGAGGAATTTTCAGGTATCTGAATTCCTCGGCAAACTTCATCATTAGAGTTTTCAAAAAACTTGGGAAACTGTCCCCTGAAGTCATGGAATTGTTTATAAAAACTGCCATCAAACGGAATCATTTGCGCCGTACCGGCAATACCAACTTTCTTGGTAAACGAGATAAGGGCCCGCTGCCAAAGCACATGCAAAAAACCAGTACGGCTCGGCAGAGGAAACCAATGTAATAGAGCTCCAAATCCGATTTTCCACGTAATTACGGAAGATGGGGTTTCCTTCATGGTAAAATATGAGAGGAGCGGTCTGATTGAAAGGGCTGAAGCACGAACACGCAGCTTTCTATCAACAACAATTGAGCCACGTTGATTAGGCATTGCGCCATCTTCTTGCCAAAACTACGACTACAAGGAACTTAAATCTTTTTTCCGCACGCACTATTGGGCCCAATCGCACGTGCGGGGAAAATACCCAGCAAAAAAAAACTGCGAAGGGTAGTGGGAGACCCTTTTTACATACCCGGATTTGCAACTATCAGATCGCAGTTTCCTCGACTCACAGCGCAGTAACTTTTTACAGAGGGAACGTCTCCTACCGTGTGGAGGATAAGAAAGCTTTAATGAGAAGAAAAATGTGGGAACAGTTTTAGTTAGGGCGTTCCGCTATCTTTTTCAGAATATATTTTGTTCTACTCGAAAATGCGCGTTCATCCTTTTACCAACTAATACATAATTACTGGAAGTACGCACCAGGTAGTAGTAAATAGGAATTGACCACTTATTCTCTGACTTTTTTCAAATGTGACCTCATCTTCCTCATTTTATCTGAAGTATTTTCATAATCAATTTTAGTAAGTTTGCGACAAACAGGTAATCGTAATGTTGATTTAGCGTCGATCCTTCAGCCCCAAACGGAGCGAGATTCTCTGTGATTAGTTGTTTAGTAAAGAGTCAAAAAAGAAACGAAGGGGCTGAGCCAATGCAACTGGTGATTTTCCGATAATCATTGTAATTATGTTTATTATATGTTACATGATTCCTCATGTGCATTTAAGAGACATAAGAAACGAAGCAACTCAAGCAGCTCATTTGCAGTGACATCAACAAAGAAAAAGTCACTGATTATACAGGAACGCCTACGTACTGGGACGTTTCGAAAAAAATGTTGATATATTGGGTTGTTCGATAATCAATGTCGTTTTTTTACAGGTGACATGAACTATATGTTTCATGTAGTAGCGATTGCATCGCTTAAATATATTCATATACACTATTTCAAAGATTAGACTTTAGACTATCTTCAATCAGAAACTGAGCGCCATCAGTGAGGAAACAAGTTGGTTGAAATTGAGTCGAAAATAGACAATCAAAGATAGCATTATTGGCGTATTTCATCGTTTTTTTTTCTCGAATGAGCAAAAATGCGGTGCAAGCTCTATCGAAAGAAAATTATGTGAAGTTTATGGTGAAGCCTTACTGAACGCCATTGTCAGCATTGGTTTGCTCGCTTTCGTTCTGGAAATTTCAATGTGCAAGATGCACCATATTCTGGTCGTCCAGCCACTACTGATGACGACAAAATAAATGCGTTAATCGAAACTAGCCGGAGTGCAGGGTGGCCTAAAAATATTGGCGAGCGCAAAAACGCTATATTCTCGAAGGTAAACGCTCAGGGATGACCTCTTTCGTCCCATTGGAACAAAAATCTTCCAAATAACACTATATGAGCAAAATGTATGTGATGTTCACAATTTGTTCCCACACAAGCTTAAAACTAGCGTTCGTGAAAATGGAGATGCGGTGGAGTTTACCGTGATCTGATTCGCCGCTATCTCTATGAGTCCATACAGTCCAAAATAGGAAACCTTCTACTCAGTGACTTTTCTTCGAACTAGCCCTAGGTCTCTACCAAGTTGGGCTGGCCACGATGCGTACTGTTCCAGTGTTTCTATCCTCCGAGAGATCAAACTCAGACATTCGCGGGATTGGAGCGGCAGCCGAACCAGACTACGCTTTCAACCCCAGGCTAAACTGACGAATCGCTGCGCTTGCAGCAACTCGTGCGGTCTGGCTGCAGTGCAGCTATTGAGGGACGCGCAGCGCAGCTATACTTGCCTTTAGTGCGCTCGGGTGAATGCGTCCCGCTGATTGGTCAGCGGCGTTGTAAGGTGGGGCGTGGGCGGAACACTACTTTCGCCCTGTATTGAGGTATAGTAGGAGCGCTCACTGCAGTGAGTGAACGGAGACGTCGCAATCGATCAATCGGATTGACCGGCTATTTTGTCACCATTCATGTAGTCTGTTCCAAACGTGACGATAGTTGAGTATCCATGAGGATAACGAGAAGCCACTCTCTCCCTGACTGACATTATTAAATCCACCGTATGCGCGCGCGTTGAGGGAATCCGGCTGGCCTGTCCCTTCCTCCTAGCTCGGAAACAGTGGCTTTTTTCACTAGTTTTCTATTTTGTACAACAATATTTTAGTACCGTTCATTGGTGTTCCACCACTGTAGTATGCAATTACTGGTGATTTGTTTTGAATCGTTTTGGTTCCATATGTTTTTACTCGTGCGCTTCGTTTGTGTTCTACCGGTGTAGTTTTTTCTCATTATTTTGTTTTTTTTTTGTTTCGATACCTTTGCAACTATTTTAAACACGTTGTTTCCCCTCGTACGCTTCTGCCCTTCTTTCACTCTGTGTTAGTCAGTGTTGGTTATGTGAAAATTTCTGAACAATGGCGTTGACGCTGCTTGAAGTTGGTGCTGCTACAATGACTATGAATGTGTAGAACATTTCATAAGCTTGAGTAATGTGGAAACGATTTGACTGAAGCCTCCACAATGATTCTCACTTGGTTTGCGGGGTATAAGCTATCCATTTCTGGCGAATTTTTGACATGAATCTAGTTAAGGTCAGTAGTGAAACAACTACAGCAATAAACAAAGATCCGAAATGAATCCACGTCCATCATGAATGGCAGATTTTCTACATACATTCATTATCCTTCCAACATCACCATCTGCAAGGTACGTCAACGTCGTTCAGCAATGTTCGCACACCCAATATTAACAAACCCGGCAGTGGCAGAATGGCAGAGTGTTCGGAATAGTTGCAGAGAAGAAAAACTCAATTTTTGGCAGAATCCAAACCAGCCATATGAATGGAATTATACAAAACTAGAACTATTCAGAATGGAAACAACTCCAAACAATGTAACAGCATATTAGAGTAGTAGAATACTAATGGGAAGTAAGGCTGCAAATAGAGTTCACGAGTCTCCTGATGAAGCGGTGGGGTGGGGTGGAGTGGGTGTTGGGTGGGAGTAAGTTGCTGGTAAAATTTATGAGTGTCCTGGTGAAGGAGGGGTGTGGGGATGGGTGGGTGTTTGGATGGAGGTGAGCTTCACGCATCACGAAAAATTCAGTCAAATTTTTCAACAGATGGGTCGGAGCAGGTTGAAGCATTCACCTAATTGGGAAGAAAATATGGGAAATACCGTAATCAAACGGCAAACTGCAGACCGAAGGCAGGTGCAGAACAGGCCAAAGGGGGGCATCAGCCCATTGACAGAGGTTGAAAGCGCGGCAAACGCAGGCAAATGGGACGGCAGGAGCAGCGGCACGGGCGCGAAGTGCGGGAGCTAGGGCACCGAGTGCGCATGCTCGGGCGAGGACTCCGCCCGCTTCGGGGATTGAAGCGCAGGTGTCATGCCGCTTGACTTGCGCTTCGCCTCGGCTCTTATCCCACGGATGTCTGAAAAGGTGTAGATTTCCTCCATGTGCAGGAGTGCTGCCCTGCATAGGTGCGATAGGGTCGAGAACGCCCCTTCCCAAAAGTAAGGGGGTCACCGGCTGAAAGGCGTCCAAAAGTGAGGGGGTCATCGGCTGAAAGGCGTCGACCAGGCGGGCTGAGAGAAGGGCTACTTGCATTGAGAACATTATTTGTTGTTGAATCTGAGCGGATATTAAGATACATATATCATTGCAAATCCTCTGTTCAACGGTTCAACCAAACCGTTTCATACCGATGAGTCATCGCACACCGGTGCAGATACTCCAGGATACTGCCTCCACACATAGAACCAGCCATCACATACTGAGCTGACGATAATCCTCGGTACATCGTCATGATATCGTCCACTTATACGTACACAACTGAGTAACATATCTTCTTGCACACATATAAAAATTTGGCCCTGAAATTACATGCACTTTTCAACTATTTCTGCTTATAATAGCTTTTTATGGAAATGAATCCAGCCGCACTGGTAAACATGATAAATAGAACAGTTTATTAATCGTATTACCCAACTTAAACAAATGTTCATTAATAACGGTTACCCTGACTTTTACTGGGCAGCATTCTTAAATGTGTGAACAAAAATAAAATAATAATATTAACAAAATAAAAACAAATATCACCTACATAAGGATTACAACGAACTAAAACATACGATTAAAAAAAATTTCAACCAATAATTCAAATTCAACTAAATCTTTAGAAGCATTTTTGTTGATAATAAACTTAGTCCCAAGTACACATTATACCAATTGGGTAATCCATCAAATAAAAACCACTCAAGCTTCCGTTCTTATATATGCGCGTCCTATTTCCCTGAAGTCATAGTGAAACATATGATACATTCCTTTTCTTTCCTCCTTCCTAACCTAACCCGCCTCCCTGCTCAGATTTTCTGGAGAACACCAACAATGGGACATAAACTGTGCACTTTTCAGTACAAATAATCATGAGCAACCGACCTCTCCAATGATGAGAAGAAACTAATTCAAACATTGAGCGACGATGCCAGAGGGATAACGGGGACATACTAATCATTTGGGAAACTACAAATGAAAAGTGAAACACATACCCCTTGCCCCATTCATCCGTCGCCATTGATATGCCTTGAAGGGGCAATGGAAATAAAGTGAACTCTAACTCAACACAAATAATTTCAATTTACTAATGCATGATAAGGGTTATTTCCCTCAAAACTGCTAATGATACATTTCCTCATTCTTATTGTACACATAGATTGGTCGTTCATTTGTGATAAGAAGATAAGCGGGAAGTCACAACTAACCCTCGACTTCACTTAGATATCATGAACAAGTCTACAATCCGTTCAATCGGTAGTCGGTGCTGGCGAAAGAGACATGGAATGAAGCGCGGTTGTTTTTAATCAATATCACACATCCTTGGTGGTGCACAGCTGCACAACCTGTCTTCTGTCTGCTAGTGCGCCGGTGCCGACTCCTTTCTAGACCGCCCATGCAAAATAAGTTCTAACACATACCTCTCACCGCCAACAAGACCGATGCACGTCAAAATAAAGTAAACCGCAGCTCAACTAACTTCTATTCACTAGTCCATGATAAAATTGATAAGAGATATCTCCGGCTGACTTTCTTGAGCTTCTCGTTTCATATAACCAATATATGTACATGTATGGTCGACGTTACGAACGGACTGAAAACAACGGCCACACTGAGGAAGACATACGTAAGTTTCCTTCTTTTTCATTACATGGAATAAGGTCCTCTTCACTACACTGACGAGTTCCCGGGAGGACCTTAGTTACTTTACCTATTTACCCGTATATGGAAAAGGGAACGAAACGGGCAAATAGGATTACATTCTTTAATTCTGAAAATGTTCTTCTTTTTCGAATAGTGTATATCTTTCCACATCACAAATAACATTAGTGGCATTACTCGGACGGAATTCGCTGATTTCCTATCGCCCAATGCTTGGAGTAGCAGAACAGCAGTAGTGCCGATAAAAGCTGGCTGGCTGATATCAAATGCCGTGTGGAGCTACATCGCGAGTTTCGTTACGTCCCTCTACTGAAACAGACGATACATTATCTGGTGAAACAGGGACTCGCTGAGCTATCGGCACCGTGGCGAGCCCGATTTTAATGTGGTTGATGTGGAAGGACACATGCGCGAAGTTGATGAACTTGCTCACGACGACGACCCATTGCAAGAGATTGATTTACGAACATGACGTTAACTGAAGCAATGGCCCAAGTGACAGCATTGACGCACCAAATCCAAGCTGCGATCGAGACGCTTGTCACTGAAGACACGGAACACGATTTTGACTTTGATGTGCGACCTGCCGCCAGAACTGTCGTCTGTGAGGGGCCCACGCGCGTATTACTCGTGGTGGCTGATATCACTCCAAAGATGAAATTGGTGCGCCTCCAGCTTGGGGAGGAGGCTCTACGCATGGATGTGCCCGTCTGGAATTTGGGACAGCTGGTGTCGGTAGACGTTCTCAAAACAGTGGAGCAAGCGTTGGGACTGGACGAGGAGCGTTTAATTGGCATTGACCAGTGCAGGGATTGGTTGACGACATCGTGGGGCTGGCTGCAGGAAGGCATATCAACATGCGACGCTTCTGCACGTGCTGCAAGCATTACAAGAGACCGAAGACCAGCCGTCTGTACCCAATGCCTAAGGAGATTGATGCGAAACAGAAGCAAGTCCCAACGTGGCGTACTCTTCAGCTGGCTAAAGAAAGAAAACAAACTATAACACTAAAAAATAGGTCTCTTTAACAAACACTGATTCAACTTTTATATCTCCTCTCCAGCTATATCAAAGCTGCCAAAGACAGAACACCATCTTTGATCTATGTCCACTATTGTTTGAGACTACTCGAATAGTAGATCGCCACCGCAAATCTTGCATCACACTTCATGGATTGCATTTACAGAATATGTGGTATATGACTTCTCCAGAAATGTGGACCCATTAGTAGTGGAAGTCTACCACACCCAAGTCTTTTTTTTTGCAGTCCCTTTGGTCAAATTTGTACAGGAAAGTCAAGCATGCCCGATGTGAACATACACTTCACCTCGAGTATTTAGATGTTTTTTTTTGAATTCATTAGATAAAATTACATGCTGTTAAGAATCAGCGGGTACTAGTACTGAGGCGGGTTAGGTTAGGAAGGAGGAAAGAAAAGGAATGTATCATAGGTGTTATTAGGTGTTTCACTATGACTTCAAGGAAATAGGACGCGCATATATAAGAACGGAAGCTTGAGTGGTTTTTATTTGATGGATTACCCAATTGGTATAATGTGTACTTGGGACTAAGTTTATTATCAACAAAAATGCTTCTAAAGATTTAGTTAAATTTGAATTATTGGTTGAAATTTTTTTAATCGTATGTTTTAGTTTGTTGTAATCTTTATGTAGGTGATATTTGTTTTTATTTTGTTAATATTATTATTTTATTTTTGGTCACACATTTAAGAATGCTACCCAGTATGATGAAGTCAGGGTAACCGTTATTAATGAGCATTTGTTTAAGTTGGGTAATACGATTAATAAACTGTTCTATTTATCATGTTTACCAGTGCGGAGATCTGACCAGCGATCCAGCTTCATTGCAAGGCAGCGGAGCTCCTTAGGTACTGCAACGTCTCCATCAGGTCTTTTTGGGTACGGTCTTTGTTAATGTCGTATATGACACCGTCCATCGTTGAGACGGGCCACATTATGTCATGTCTCACTTCATCACTAGTCGAAGTACACTGCTACAAGAGCAAATGTCGAGTGAGTGACATTACGTCCATGCATTCGGTATTGGTACGTAGAATAGTTTGTGCTTAAAAGGTCAACGACCTTATGTCACCAATGACCGCGCCCGACATCATACTACCTACAGTGGGCGTCGATGCGGTGACCCGTCTGCGGCCTCGAAAAGCACGCGGCGCGACCGCACCGCCCGTGCTAGAATCGTCGCCGCAGTGGCGTATCTGGGTTTTCTCGATAGTTGTTCATCACATTTGATGATAACTAATACGAAAACTAACTGACTATCAAGAAAACCTCATAATTTGATGTCCCGGAGAGGAATCTCGCTCGAGCGGCGCGGTCGCGTCGCGTTCTTTCCGAGGTCGCAGACGGGTCACCGCCATTGACGCCCACTGTACACTCGCAGAGACATCACGCACATCTTGTATTGTCCTCTCAACGAACCCAGTGAATAGCGGTGAAATCGGCGGGCGCTCCGTATGTGCCGTGATTGCGGCGTTACTCGAAATTGAGAGCGAAGGCACTTGTAACATATGGCACTTCTCTGACCTGGGAATCTCAACGGCCGTCATCACTATTCTGGGTCGTCGCATCAATCAAAGATAGTACAGCAGGACTCTTACCCTGTTGAAAAACTGAGTTGCTCACGTAATCTCGCACGTCAAAGGGAGTGACATACTCGTTCTCCTGCAACCATAGAGCAGCTAACATCGCGAGTCCTGACTGCACCTCAAAGTCCTGTATTTCATTAGCGGCCATCACCTTGGTCCCTTCTCTCACATTTTCTCTCAGTTCACTGACGAAGTCAAGGGCTGTCTTTCACTTAGTTTTAGGAATCAAAAGAAGCGGCTTTGTACCACGGCGGTCGTGCCGCCAGACCATCTAGGGGACCGACCACGCTTCCCACGCACTCGTCAGGTCCGACCATGCTTCTCACGCATGGACTTGGCCGGAGGGATCGTTAACCAATCTCCGCCGGGGCCAGATTTCTCACACCGATGACGAATATGAAAATTTTCTCGATCATGTCAAGGAAGCCCTCAATACCCGCAGCTCCGCCTCCCTCCGCAAAAAATGCAGCAAAATTGTCGTCGCGAATTCGACGGCAAAACTGGATGTGGAAAAGCAATAGAACAGTACATCGGACCATGGGGCCTTGGAGTGCGCAATCGGAGAGGAAATACCCTCGCTCNATTTCCAGACCTTTCTTTATGCTCGCTTCGCTCGCATGACTTTATCTCGCATCCACCCTAATAGAGCTATGGTAATGCCAATTTTTGCTCTATCCCCCAATGTACTTCCCATAAAAAATGGACTAATCAAAGAGGACTACTTGCGTTGCTTAGGGCAATTTTATCATTCTCTCGAGTGAAAAAGCTAAATGTACATAGCTACAGTAGGCGTCAATGACGGTGACCCGTCTGCGGCCTCGAATAGAACGCGGCGCGCCCGCGCCGCTCGAGCGAGAAGCCTCTCCGGGACATTAAATTATGGGGTTTTCTTGATAGTCAGTTAGTTTTCTTATTAGTTATCATCAAATAAGATGAACAACTATCGAGAAAACCCAGATAAGCCACTGCGGCGACGATTCTAGCGTGAGCGGCGCGGTCGCGCCGCGTTCTGTTCGAGGCCGCAGACGGGTCACCGCCATTGACGCCCACTGTACATAATTGCTTCCAAAAGAGAAGTTCGAGGAAATGGACGTGGATCTCCCCAAATATGAAGACAAAAATGCTATTGACTTTGTATTATCAGAAGACCCTAACATTTTCCTTGATGTCGACATCATTGGACGGTTTAGATTCGCCAGTGTCGTTTAGATTAGCCAGTGACCACCGACCAGTCATGGCAAAGATCCTTTTGAGAAATAAGCGTTATATGTTCAAGAGGTCTCAACCTAGGTTAATATTGAATAAAGAAGCTTTCTCATCTGCGTTGGAACACGTTGCGGCTTCCATCGATTTGAGCAACTACGAACGGCTGAAAAGAGCTATAGCGTTAGCCGCTGCTGTTGCATCATCAAAACAGGTGAAAGAATCGCACATTTCCGAAGGCACAAGGAAACTAAACGAATGTCGACACCGTCTACAGTCTATATCAGCCCTTAGCTAGAAGCCCAGTGGGATTTTCAGTTGTCAGCAAGGCGCTACGTGTATCACTGAAAGCACACATTGAAAAAAAAAACAGCTCTCGCGACTACATCAAGCCACCTCCAGTGGAGGAAGTGGCGAGAACGGAGCTGGGGAGGGCACCTAACAAAAGTCGATAACTTGGCCTGTTCTAGACGTTTTGACATGTTAGCTGACATGTTCAGAACGCTCTGGCTTGTCAGCTATCCTAACGTACAATAGTTACCTGAAATACAAACACGTCAGAACCTGTTGGACAGGCCACATTATCGGCCAATACCAAGTGCCCAACCCCCCCCCCCCCCCCC
>JARK01000220.1:36610-59602 GCA_000688135.1 Ancylostoma ceylanicum | reverse complement strand
ATACGCTGAACACGAATATGACAACCATTTTGTACCAAGTATTGATTTATCGATTTTATTGATTTTTTGCAATTTTCGCCCACTGGTCGCTGGAGACATATCTACTGGGGTTATCCAATACGCTGAACAGGAATATGGTAACCATTTTGTACCAAGTATTGATTTATCGATTTTATTGATTTTTCGCAATTTCCGCCCACGGGTCGCTGGAGACATATCTACTGGGGTTATCCAATACGCTGAACAGGAATATGGTAACCATTTTGTACCAAGTATTGATTTATCGATTTTATTGATTTTTCGCAATTTTCGCCCACCGGTCAGTGGGGACATGTCTACTGGGGTTATTCGATACGCTGAACACGAATATGACAACCCCATTCCACGAGTTTATGGAGTTATCGACTTTGTCGATTTCATCTGCAGTTACTTAGTGGTAGGTAAAAACGCGTCCACTGGGGTTCTCCAACACGCTGAACGTGAACATGGCGAGGATTACGGAAGAATTTACCTGCAAAACAAATTCTCCTACTTTCTGACAGAGGTGAATGAAAAAAAGATTTTCTGGGTTAATCATGAAAATGATGAGCACTATGAAAGGATCGTTGAGTTTAATCGTTGTCGCCGTCAGCGTTAAACTGCCGGGAGAAATAAAACACCCGAGCGAAGCCGGGCATACCGTCTAGTTATCTGATAAAAAAAGCTCTTTCAGCGATTCAAGTAGAAGTTGAGGTAGGGAAAGTGTATTAGTACTAGAGAGACCTATATTTGATTAGAAAGAAATTTCTCCCTTGGGGCCCCTTGGTAGTGTTCCGGTGGTGCCAGCTACGTATTCAACAAGGCATCTTATGTTATCTGGATATTAACCGGGTGAGCATAGGGTAGCTACATATTCCTTTACCACAGAAACGCACATTTGGGGGTTGTCTCGCGACAATTACCAACGAGGTTCCGCGAAACCAAAGTGTTGTTTTTAGATAGGTTCTCTTTGATTATTGCCGTCAGACCATCCTTACTTTCAAAGCAAGGCCCACCACGTCGAAAACTTTTCGAGCAGCTTTGCGGTGTGCATTGACTCACACTTTCTCACTCGGAACTATGAAGGTATTCCAAGCGATTCCTGCTGCGATGCCGCTAAGTTTTGGTTCGCAGACGTGAATTCGGCATAAAATCTTTTCTGGAATCTTTCATTTCAAAACTTGAAATTCGAGAGAGATTCGGTTTTCATTCAAGGTAGAGAAGTAGCATGAAAAATTCGGAATCTGCTACAAAGCCTTCACAACTTCTCATACAAGTTTAAGAAAAACCGAAAATTTTCTGCACAAAATGTGATGCGACAAAGAGCGCGACTTATGCTTACATCGAACTTGTACATCCAGAAGCTACCTCATTTTGAAAATTCACTCAAATGCAAGCGAAGGACTGCAATGTAAAAGTAAACGCACTTGAATCTAAGGTCTGCGACGCCATCGAACTTCTTAGGATCCCATGTTAATGAGTAGTCATACCATGATAGCTTCAGCCAAGCATTCACATCCACCACTTGGTTTTTCTCGTCCTGCAAACAGAAAATGCAGCGGCACCGTCCACGATAATGAAGTGGAAGCATTTACCGCTTCTTTGGTGACAAACTGTTGTACATACTTTGGTGAATTTCGAGTGATCATAAGAATGGGATAATATTTATATAACCTCATCTGCTACAGTATACAGGATGAGAGCTCTCTCTATCCCACCGTAGACGAGTGGCACTTAGCTATAGGATAGCTGAGTAGTTTTGTTCAAGCATGTATTTAGGTGAATATGACTGCTTATAGCTGTTTATTGGTAACAGTTGATGTCCTCGTCAGTTCACTACCTCAAAGGGTTCCCTAACTCAGGCTACAGTCACAGATGATGCTGATAATGTCCCTCAGTTCACACCGTTTACGGGTTCCTTGATTCGGACGACTGCCGCTGACGACAATAGAGCAAGATGTTCCCAGATCTGAACATCCAGGGCCTTTTATGCAAAAGATGTGGGCGGAGTTGCCCTAAGTTCCTATATTCCTATTTGTATTAGGTTGTGTACAAATAAATTGCGTTTTTTGCTCATCAATTTTTAATCTGTTCTGTTTTCTATGTATTATTCATGCAATGTTCATATTGTTGTATATCATTTTCAAGCATATCTGATGCTCTTCCGTTTTTTGATTACTTTTTGCTTCAAAACTCACTCTTCGCTAATTTCAGATCGAATGTTCAAGATGCCCTCTTTTTAGTGCAGTTTAGGATTTGGAAAAAGATTCGGAGGCTAATCTTCGTTCAACTACCGCGAAAAAGGTGTGCAGTTATTGCGAAGGACCCATTCCTTATCGACGTCACGAACCGATCAAGGAAAGGCTTATTCTTGTGCCGCAAAAGCAGTTTCGATGAGATCTATGTAAGCGCGCTTGAGCTTCTGTTCAGCTTTGATTTCATAAGGCACACAATGATTCATCTTCTTCACCTTTTGAAGTTTTTCCCAGCGCTTGGCGATGCTCGACCATGACACTTAAAATTCTCCCCTAACTCAGGAGCACCTTTTATGGATCCCTCTCCACCTAATATCAGGCCGTCGTCGTTAATTTCATGGATCCAACCTCGACTCTGTCCATCTTGAATGCACATTCCTCTCCACTGGAATTTGTGGAACCGGAACTGATTAGTGTGAATTGAAGTGCCATCTTGTCCCCACACTTTCGCAACATTTTCATGTGCCATCGCACCTTTCCTTTTAAGTTAGAACTCACGAAGCAAAATTATACGAATTTGTTCCTTGTGATCATCTTGGTCATTCGTCCTGAAGATAGCCAAAATAAGACGTGGGATAAAAGAAGATCGAAGAAAGAACATCCATCAGACAAGCTTCAAAATGATAACCAACAGTGTAAATATTGAATTAAAAATACACAAAAAACAGTGGGTTAAAAATTGATGTGAGGAAAACGCAATTTATTTGTACACAACCTAATACAACACATGCCTACTTCAAAATAATAATCGCCGGTATCTATACAAATGCTATCATAAGTCTGATCTGACGCTTTACATGTACTTATCGCAAACAATGATTTGTCAATGACAGAATAGAATGTTTCTAGGATGGAAGAGAAATGTATAGGTAAAAATTGATATTATTGGAATTGATAATTACCAAAAGCCTGGAAAAAGTACAGGGAACTCGAAGTACCAGGTGGTCAAAGAATATCACAAAAGCTTACAAGAGAAGGATACTTGGTTGCCGTGGCCATTCGTGATACTATGTGTATTACCACGTGCAGTTTTTGACGCTGATCTCGAATACGTGGCCCAAATGTCCTGCGGAGTTCTGCATAGCGAGTTACACCTACATATTTCTTTTTGATCGGATGTAATATACCGTACTCTTGTATGGGTTCCAGGCTAAACCTGGTAGCTGCTTTATTGTCCTAAAAATATTAAGCGCTTTTAGAGGGAACAGAGGTCTTGCTGGTATGCTGAGATACAGCCGCCTTACCCTAATTCAAGCTCGTATATGAGAACAGTACTGAAAGCCAGTGACCGAATCACTCATGGTCCTCATGTGGGAGCTCAAATCGGGGTACGGCAGCTGTGTCAGCAGCCCACTAGCAACAACCTTGTTTCCTTCGGAAGCATTCAACAGTACTAAGAAATCGCATTATAGTGCTGTCCCGGAGTCTCATCTCTTAATGTTTCTGTTCAGTACACACTGAGAGCTCCTTTCATTCTTTACTTGATGAGCTTTCGGCGCTTATTACAGTATCACGAAGCACTATATAAAGGCCTACTGTAGTCCTGAAACAAATTTATTGCATTCCCTCAGCTGACGCGCTCGGTGGGTGCGGACAGGCACTACTTAGGTTGTTGCTATGTTGTATTTATTGCAATTGTTTATTGAGATCCGACGAAGGCGCTAAGCGCCGAAAGCTCATCAAGTGAAGAATAAAAGGAGCTCTCGGTGTGTACTGAACAGAAACAGTACTAAGAAAGTAAAGCAGCTACCAAGCATGGCCTCGGGACCATACAAGAGTACGCTATATTACATCTGCACGGAAAGAAATAGGTGTAACTCACTATACAGAACGCCGCAGGGAATTCCGTGCCACTGATTCGAGATCAGCGTCGAAAACTACATATGGTAGTACATATACTATCACAAATGGGCATGGCCACCAAGCATCCTTTCCTTGTTAGCTCATTGTTACCTGCGGAAACAACTCCTATTTCAAATTCACCTCATTACTCATTTGCTCTACAACTGTATGTAAATGACTGAAGGGAGGGTGTCTTTCCGGACACGCACGTCTTTCCGGACCCCGTGTATTACATAGTCAGTGTCGAACTTGTTCAAATTTTTACTCAACTTTTTTCATAGTATTTTGACTTAACTTGATTTGATAGAATTTCATAAGATCTCCCATTTGTTAAGTAGTAAGATTTCTAGGAAGTGACGAAGTTTCTTGATTTCTAAGAAATGACGAAGTTGTGTGAGAAAATCTGAGTCACGCACATGCGTGCTGAAGTCACTGCTTCCACTCTTCTTTGCCCTTTCTCGTACGACAGAACGAACCTTGAAGGACAAAAATGGGTGTACATGTTTGCAAAAATGAAATAAAAAGTGAACGACATTTGTCGGGTTTTCCTGCCTTCTCTTTTTCACATTCTTTATGGTTCCTCATAGACTTTTTAAGCATCTTGCACCTCGAGCACAATTTTTTTAATAAATGAGGTTTTTGCTTCTCGTGAGCGGAAGAGCCTTTCAAAATCATCATTATTTCACTGCTGTACTTCACTTTTCTCAGAAACTCACCACTGACACGATCTGCTGCAGAACCAATCCCATCTTCACATCAACAGGTTCAGAGCTGTTTGCGACAGGCCTTTCAAGAGGTTCGTAGTTTTCCAGAAGTTTCGTGTAGAGCTGCCCTCCACGGAACGAAGCGAACGATGTGCATATTGCTGTTGTCAACAATACGCTATGAAGGTTCTTGCAATAGTATGTCATGCTATAGGCTATTCGCGACAGGAGTAGTGGACATTATGAATTTGGAGCCCTGAAAAAAGCCTTCCATTGCAAGGTACTAGCAAGTTCTGCCGACTAAGTTGTTCGTTAAATTAATCATTGTCGCAACAAATTAATTGGATAGAATTCAAGAAAATACGGTACAAAACGTAGAATGTCTACTATTGCCCGTCTCATTCACCTTTCTCTTCCGTATTGTCACGAACAGATTTTACGTTACACACCTTATCACTCAACACTTCATGATATGAGCTTTCAATGAAAAAATGGAAGGTTGGTCAGAAGAACAAGAAGTGCATTTGAAGAGGATATTCCTCCAAAGCAAAAGAAATCCAGAGGCAACGAAATGGACCTTAACAGATGCATGATCAAGAATAGTCCTGTCTCTGAGCTTCATGACTTGTCTCTTCACGAGCATTCACGACATCAACAGAAGAGAGAAGCATGATTTTCAAACTCATCACTAGAGGGTTCGGAGATTTCATAACTAATGACCTAATACTAGTAGGTTGACCCATAAGTTCTGTCCCTGTAAAAAAAATTCTGCATAGAAAGTGAACAACCACGACTCCCACTAGGAAGGTTCGCTTCTGCGCCTTAATGGAGTTAAGTTAGAACTGAAAAGACTGCTTCGTTTTCTTCGAGGTGGAGACCTTTCATCGAAAGTATATCTGACATTCTGAAGACGTTAAGCCTTGAAAGTAAGACCTATGAGAGATCACAACCACTTCTCCTTTTCTTTATTTCAAGTTTATTTACATCAAAACAGTGTGAATCCACACCCTCGCGAATTCGGTGCAGGTTTTCCTGAAGAGGTCCGAATAAGAATCTATTCCCTAGTGGAATAACTCCCTAAGCCTAGCTCCGTCGAATGCTGATTTGCGGACTTTTTTCATCCATGAGCATTATTTCAGCTAATTTTTAAAAATTATCTTTCTACAAATCTGAGCGAAATTCTATTTTATCCTGTTCAAGCACAAGCATTAAACATGTTTTGGAATCAACGGCTGGTTTGGTCTTTGACCACTAATCATAATCTTGCCCCAAAATTAAGGCGTGGATGGCCACCGCCACAAAACGTTATCTGTTCACTTACAATTAGCTAGAGAACCAGCCTTCTGATGTTAAGGAGGTGGTTAGCTACCTAGCTGATGGCAAGAACTTGTCCATGGTATGATGGCTCAGGGAGTGCCCACAGATGGACGTTGTCTGCAATTACGACCGTAGTGGTATCGGCTAAGCGATTCTCTTCCACTTAGATGTTTCAGTACTGTTTCCGACTGAAATCTGCCGGCCGATACGCTTCTGGTCGTAGCTGCAGACAAAGCCCCCCATGGGCACTCCCTTAGCTAATAGATATAATGAACTATATATAATGAACGAATATATCAGTTGGTGATGTTGTGTTGTAAGAAAGTTAATTGAGTTTGAAATGAAAAACAGCTAGTAGGGACAGAAATTATGAATAAACCCAATACATATGTATAAAGGATAGAGAAGAGCATATTGCATGAACTACAAAATTACACTTCGCTGGTGGATTGGATGATAATGGCTCTGTTACGGGTCGCGAAGCAGAGCATTGTAGAAAAATCGTAGCCGTAGCAGTTGGAAAATGAAGAAGTAATTCGAGAAAACGCACCAACTAATAATATGCAGGTAGAAATGGAGAAAAAACGTGCAAGTAAGCGAAAACCCAATGTTTGCTCAGCTCGGATCAATCAATCGTTGAAGATCCGCGGACTTCCGAGGATCTTCTAGAGAATATCAATCTCTTCTTCTCATTTTATCCACGGAAAAGTTTAATCTCGGTGAAGCAACGTCATCAGCTGACAGTGAGTTGGCTATTATTGCAGAAACAAGAGATGATGTGATATAGAGTTTTTTCAAAAAAGGATAACGGCACCGGTAGTATGATCAAAAATGACGAGATCGCGGATGAGTGGACCATCAAATAAGGATAAGTCAAAATTAAAGTTCGGATATTTTGTTGGTTTTCGTCTCGTGCAGACGTCTCATGTGTACAGTAATGAACGAGAGCAGTTCTCCTGTCATAAGCAGTCTTGGTAACGATCTCTTTCGCAATAAGTGAGAAAACATGGATAAAAAAATCATCAGAAAACTGCTAAGAGGGAGAGAGAGAGAGTAAGAAAGAAAGAGAGAAGCCTGTGTGCTTCAGCGGATAGTATGGAGGAAACAGCAACAGTGATCTCTTACCGCCTAATGTTTGAGCCGCCGTGAAGTGCTCGAAGTCGCTATCACGATTCGACAAATATTGTCTTTTGCTTGTAACGTTGCGTTCGACATAGGAATGCTGTCTGACCTTGTCCACTCTGTTTCAGCTTCAGCCCTCTCAATTTCTCCCAAAGTGTTACCACAAGAAGTTTTGGCTGAAGTTTCATAGTACGCCGACAGTAGAGACCGAAGATAGTCACCTCGGACCACTGATAGAATGGGGAGGAGGCTAAGACGGCTGCTCATTTTGTTGCGAGATTTTCGCAGACCAGAAACAAAAACTTCTCATGATCCTCGAAATTTTTTGGATCCCTCGATGAGGTCTATGACAAATTTTTAACACGTAGCCTGTGAGATGCCCCAAAATAATTCATAAACTAGTTATTGCAGTAACGTACACGGTTTAGTTCACAATCCATCCCGAAGAGGGGAACCTCACTCACTGTTGGATTATTCCAGTGAAAAAGCACATGCGCCCACATGAGCTAAGAATGTACCTTGAAGCACGAGTGAAACGTTCCCAGAAGTGTTTTATAACAAAAATGTCGCAACAAATCGTCAACCATTCGGGTTCCCTCCCATTTTAGGGGTGGCCGCTGCGACATAACTGGCCTGGCACCTACAAAAGTCTAAAATGCATAGCTCTGCATATTTGAAGTCGTAATCATGTTTTCGTAATGTGTCCAGTAGGAAAATGAGCCAAACACTAGCACTGTTGGCTCCCTCAAACCGATCATATAACTATGTATGTACCGAACGGTGTTTCAACAAGAGCCGCTTGCAGATAACTCACAGGAATTTCTGATATCCTCTCGTTGTTTTGTGCAAACGCCATTCACAGTCTTTTTTTCACATCCGTGTTTGCTTTCTCTCGCACACTTCCTCTTCACCCTCTGTGCTATGGATACACAGACACTCTGAGGATGGAATTCCAAGCTCTCAGCGCAGTTTATTTTCTTTTTAGATGGAATTGTAATAGAAAGTGTCATTTTTCAGTGACACCTTTGTTACTGGTTCCGACCTCTAGCGAGGTTTATTTCTTTCTAAATAGGCTGCCAATTAGTAACGAGTAAACGATTTCGCTGAGCAATCAGCTGCTGGAAGAGACACCATTTCCTACCTGTTCGCGTCGGTCCACACCACAGCGCGCAATGCTTGATTAGTTGTCTGCTCCAGAGCGATGTGCTGAGACCTCGAAAAAACGGGGGTTCTCAGGATGTTATCCCACGTAAGCATCATAGCAATGTTTGCGTTCTCATATACATGAGGCCATGGAATTTTAAATTCGAAAAATTTCGGCGAAGCATCCCTCTAAAAAAAGTGCACATTTACGTTAGCATGCGTGGATTCATGGCCAAGGACATTGCCAGCATTATACAATACTGGCGGGGACAACTGCGTTTCGTTCATCTACTCGAGGTGGTTCCACACATTATTCTATCAGGATACAGCCACCCAGAACCTTGAATTTTGGGCCAACCAGTGGCAGACTGGATCACTCTCGGAAAGATTCATTGCTATTTGCTGCGAATGCGTTCATACCCTTATAATTTGTCCGAAATTTCCGCTGTTATACAAAATTGGCAGAATCACTTTCATTGTAAGCGAATATCACACAAACAAACAAGTAGTAAATATTCAAAAAAAAACAAGAAACATGACGAGTAAAAGAAGCAGAGGTGACAAGATTAACAAACTCTGAGCCTATCCAACAATTACAGGCCTAACAGCTGCTTGTTCGTTATGATCTGAAGGAGCAGCATAAATAAAGGAGCGAAATGCTCGGCGTAGATGGTGTGGCAGACTTTTGGGTCGATCGAGAAAGGGAGAAATGTAAGTGGGCCGATAAATAGTAGCACTTTCGCAAATCATTAATGAAGAGAACATCACCAGAGAAAAGGCGATGAACTTACAATCATGGAGAGCAGGAATGATACTGTTGCCCAGCTCCGCGCAATATTCATTGCCAGAAGAAAGAATATACAATTATGAAATTCAAGCATACGACCCATCATTCATCGGAGAAGGGCTGGTCCCGAATGAGCAACGGGTACCACATTTACATCATATAATACTTTGCTGTAGCTAGTCCATCAGATGCAAGTCACATCAAGGGTGCCGTTACTCTCGAGGAACTCCTTCCAGTTCACGGTGAGATTGTCCACCTTGATCAGCGACAACAGGATGAAGCATTCGCCACTGGCCGGCTCCAAGACCTGAACATAGGAAGATTTCTTTATTTAAATTCAGAACCTATTGGACCACATAAAAGTAAAATTAACAATCTGATGGAAATAGATAGTTGAGCTACAGATTCGTAAAGTTTCTCTTCCTGAGAAGCGTCATAAATAATGTGCTGGTTGGAAAAAGAAACCAGCGACACAAAAATAAAGAAAGATTGAAGGGCGACCAAAGATATCTGGATTTTACACGAACTTTCAAGAATGATATCATACGAGAGACGTTCCTTTCGTACATAGTGTCTGTTCGCATGTTTCATCCAAGTTAGTGTAAGAGGATAGCGATGCATACAACGACATATTGTAGCTACAGTCATTCTGGCTTGTCTTTTTGTTCTCATTTTTATTTTCCAATTATTACGTAGATAAGCCCGAAAGTCTTGCACCAACACTCACTTTTTCGATCCAAAATTTATTAGTCTCGAGAAAAGGCTTTTTGGCAACAGAATGTGATAGAATGTGCCACTACTTCCAAACTATAAAAATTAGCAGACCAGGTTCCATCCATGAACAATACTGTTATGAATGTTTGAAAAAAAATGTAAAATTTGGTGCAAGACCATAGGATCAACTTAATACCAAAAACATTGTCCCACTTCGCTTCACATGCTGGAGGTATCGACAGATCCTCGACCAGCTCTCGGCGCTAATTTCAAGAATATATGTACAGGGTGGTCCACTTAAAGTGTGACGGGCTAGAAAAAACCAATTTTTGGGCGTTTTCACTGCTTTTTTGTGGTTTTTCACAGTGTTATTCGTTTGTGCCGTGTTTTTTAGCCCTATAGGAACCAGTCTTATCTTCTGTTTTTGGAAAAAGATGGCATCGCTTGCGGATCACACTGCATTAGTCGCCATGCACAAATGCGGGTCTTCAGTTTCCGAGATCTCGAAGACGCTTAAACTACACCGGGAACAAGCATATCGGGTCAGAAGCCGTTTCTGAAAAACTGGAGGGATTGAAAGTCGTCCGACAGGGAGACCTGATCGAACTGCGAGGAATCCTGCCTTTCGAAACGCCGTCAATTAACTACTTACTTCGGGACCAATCTTCCGTGTTTCTGGACGAAGGATGTTTGGCCATCAAACTCACCCGATCTCAGCCCTCTGGATTTAGCTGTCTAATCTATGTTAAGACAAAAAGTCTGCTCTTTCAAACACAACTCATTAGATTCGCTGGAGACAGTCCAGGTGGTTGCTTGAGACCGAATTTCGCAGGAAATAGTAGCGCGCATTCTCAAGATTTTGCGGAAGAGAACGGATGCTCGTATCAAAGCTAAAGGAGGTCATTTCAAATGTGATCTGACATATGTTATACAGAATTTTTTGTCACCTAAATAAATGGAAGTGGTTCTCATTTGGTTGGTTTTTTGTAAAGTTATGGGTAGTTTTTCCCGTCACACTTCATGTGGGCCACCCTGTACATCAAAAGAGACAAAAGTCACAAAAATCCTTCTTCAAGAGGGTTCAACGTGCAGATTTCGCGGACTGGAGGAAGCAGTCCGTATGTGCCGACTGCCCGCCACAGCTGTAGCGCTGACCAACATTTCTTGCCCCCATTCATTTATCACAGAGCGGGTTTACAGGCTATTTGAAACATTAACACATCACGAGATTTTTTTTGAAAATCTTCATCTAGTAGATCTAGTAGATCTTCATCTAGTCTCGAATCTGGTTGAATCGGATTGAGTTAACTTCAAAGTTGTGTGGAGCTTGAATAGAATAGAATTTATTACAGATATATCGCAGTTGTTTTTGCGTACGCCCATGTAGTGAACGGTAACTTTCTACTGTACCAGGGAATATTATTGACAGTATACAACTGAATATGGAGCGAGAAAAATCAAAGACGTGCGACTTTTGGATAGCCATACCATTGTACGACAAATGAATTTCCATGGGAGGAAATGGAGCCTACTTACCTCAAATTCGGCGCTATCTGGATTCACGGCCGTGGGGAACTGTTTAATTTCGCAAACAAATGTGTCTACGCGATTAGCATTGCCCTGAAACACGGGGTAGACCATTTTCCAATTTCGAATTTCCAAAAATAACATCATAAAAAGGCAGAGAAATGCCTCAAAAGATTACGTTGGTGAAAAGAAAATTCGGAAACTGGGATTCCAAAAAAATTCGTAAAGTAGCAAACATGAGAAACGCACCTTTTTCCGCTTTTTCTCCGTTTGCACCTCTAACGTGAAGGATATGGAGTGAGCTTTGAGGTCGAACCTTGTGAACTTCCCATTTGAAAGCAACCGAGAAGGACTGTGGGGCTGGAAGTGTTCATGGATTAGATTACAATTCTTCATAGTTTGTATGCGCTGCTTTCGCAATTTTTTATATTATTAGAAGATTACGGAAAGTGACCGTTGGAGAAATCAGCAGAATTTTATTCCACAAAAATTATTATATAAAAAAAAGAATTGAGGGGCTGTGACTCAGCAACAAGGAGCATTGCAAGCAATAAAAATGACGCTAAAACACATGCACATCAGTTTCTCAAAGCGAGCACTACTGACGATGGATCAAGTGAAAGGTGATCAGGTAAAGCTCTTCCTCACAGAGAAGTAATGTGCAGATTGTGCTAGCTAACTATCAAGAAGAATTATTTGTAGGACAGCTTCACAGGATTCACCCTAACTTTTTCGGGTAAACAACACTACAAGTCTCGGTTGCCACAACAGGTTCACAAAATACGTGAACGAAAGCAACTAGATATATGTACATATTTGTACCAAAAAGGCCAATGACCCAGTGTAGCACTCAATCAACGCTATTACAACAAATAAATGAAAAACATAAATACAATTATAAACACATGAACTTCAAAAGGTAAGGTTCTAACGAATTTTTTGCTACCCATGATTATGTTATTAATTGCTAACTCAGAAAACTCTCACCATAGTTCACTGGTGAATTTTGGAAGAACAAGCAAGGTGACTAATTATTGAATTTGTGAAAGTTTCGAAACGCTTTTGTTTTCCAAAGCTGGGTCATGGTCTGTAGCGGATCAACTGATGTCTGATTTATGGAAAATCTGGGCAAAAATTTATGGAGATCTTTAAAAAAAATTTCCGATAACTTCACCAGCATCCTCATTATCGACGCCACACCTCCTCGGTTAGTGTTTTCGAGTATATGTACTTATGACCAGATTAAATGGGATAAACTTGACCAATTTGAGTGATAAATTAGTTAATTAATTAGCAGTTAAGGAGAAGATCTAAGAAATTCGAAAATTTGACAAAAAAAGCTCTGCAGCCCCTCTTTTTATCTTTCCTCCGAATTGCTCACTATTCCAATGGCCCAAATTTTCGAATCATCAAATTTGAATGTCTGGTGCATTATTCGGTCCCAAATACAGTTTAGAGGACAGGAACGAAGCCAGTTTCCATCACTCCTGGCTCTCAAAATCTGATTTTCCTCTCAAAATGCATCAATTCACTTATAGTGAGGATACTTCGCACAAATGTTTGCTTCCAGTACATAGAGACGGCGATTTTCCACATTGTTGATGCAAGGTATTAGTATGTGTGGTAAGAAACAAAACTGGTTGCTGATGGATGACAGTGATTCTCACCGTTAGTCTGTCTTATTCCCTAACAGCTAACAGAAAACAAAGCATTGCGAAATACTCCCTTCGACGTTCTACACCTTAGACAGAATGAGTATGTTTGTAGACGATTCAGTGCGTCACCGAGGGAAACGACAAATAGCACTCTGCAGTGGTTATTCCGCGCAGACACAAACTGCTATGAGTCATCCATGCATACGTAGTTTCCCGTCCTCGACATCGATGTCGAAACTGCGAATTAAGCGCAGCTCGTCCGCGTAAATCGCCTAATTCGATCGTAGAGAACCGTGAACGTAAAAATAACATTGCCGACATCGTTAATGAAAAACGCTGGGTGTTCTAATTGAGCGATAGTGTAATAATGTGCAAACAGTGGTGCTATGGACTGGAATACCTTTTCTAGCGTGGGTGCAAAGGTTTTGTCGTTTTGAATTTACTTTTTCAACGACTTTAGTGGACTACAACATTGATGAGCGATATATCTGAATAAGAATTCAAAGATCCATCCAAAAAAACAAACACTGTAAAAGCATAGAGCTTCACACCCCTTATTTTCGTTCACCAGAAAGTAAGGCTCTTCCCTCCCTGAACATTCCAATTTGTCGACTTATTCGAAATTGAATATTCGAATGTCGAATGTATCTAATACATACATTATTCGATCAACAAACTATATGTATATGTACATAGTTTCAGTGGCGTACGCAGGGGAGGGAGGAAGACGCAGGGGGAAGGGGGGGGGGGTGGGTCGCCGAATTTTCGAAAATATTATTGTCTACAGAATAAGTAAAGAAAATCGTACTAGTGTATCTTTATTGTTTGTTGTCATTGATATTTTAGATGATTATTTGTTATTAAAGTCGTTAATTATTTGTTATTAAAATTAATATTTTTATTGCCTTTATTTTCCGTCCATGTCACCGAAACGGCGGAGACCCCAGCCTTTCCTCGTCCTGTTCCCGCCCACTTCCTGTGTCCTCAACTAGAGCCTACCCCATATTCTATGAGCACATTCCAGACGCCCAGTACTCATAACACGAGAAGCTGAGAAGCGGAGAAGTCGGAAAATGCCATTTTTATTCGGCATTTTTGGCGATTTATTTTTTCTTGTGTAGCTAAAGCTGCTGAAGTTGGAGAAGGTGGCGCCGCGAGATTACTTAAGAATACGAAGAGTGGCGCATTTTTTTTTTCAGCAAAGATATCGAAATTCGAGGCAGGTACTACATAGAAGCAATTTTTTTGTAGCGCAGAAAGGCCTTCTGCTGGAGCACCCCCACTTTTTAGACCAAATACAGCTATAGGTAATGCTTAGGATACTGCTTCGACTTAGCAGCACATTATGCATCGTCCGGCAAGAATTTCATAAAAAGCGAAGAAATTGCTTCCAAAAGTGCTTGCCTACGTTTTTTTTTAGACGGAAACCATCAAGCCAAAGCATGATGGCTTAGTTGGTAGTGGTCTCGAGGATAGGTGAAAGGAAGTTGTTCCGAACCGAATTGCTTGCGGTCTAATTGGAAAATCACGCGAAAAACGAAAGATTAAAAATGCGTGGCAGTGAATTTTCAAATATTCCCTGCCTTCTAAGTACAGTAGCCAGGAATGAAACCGATAGCAAGTTCATTACCATATACATCTAGACGTTTAACACCAACCTTCGCACCAACCTTATATGTATATGGCCTCAGAGGTTTCTAATGTGGACTCTCCTGTGGTTAATTCGCACCCACTGCAGTTATTTCGATAGAATAAAGGAGGGCACGGCGATTATATGAGATGTAGAACTACATCATGTGAAGTTCTGATAAGAAGTTGTTGCTGAAGCTTCGGTTGAATTCATCGTTTCGTGCGAGATGGTTACTACACATTGCGCCAATATTTCCACGCAATTAGCGAACGGGTCGTGGACTCGGAGATCAAACTGGGACTGGACCTAGAAAAGCAATTCGGGTTGCGACTCCGTCTGCCTTTACAATTAGAGCCAGCGCCGTACTGCTTTGTGTTCTGAGACTCCGGCCCAACGAAGTGAAAGCCTTAGAAGAGAGATTTCATGCGGGCCAAACATTTCTAATTGGCTGATGCTAGCCAGAACATGTTTAAAGTGTGAAAGAGGCACGAAACGCTGCTTTGAACAGTAGCGACGAGCAGTACATACATATCTCTGGATATCATGTAACTTGATCCTAACGAAAAGTCGCTGGGTAAATCCAATTAACAATGCTTGTCTATAGGGGAGGACCTCTTTAACTGGGTAGAAAGGCTAGGGAGTTTCAGTCTACACACTAAGTATTGCTGCAGTGTATTTCAAAAAAGGTCAGCAATTTTCGCAACAAGCATTTTCAGAAGAAGCAGAGACAATACAGGTTTTCTGCCCCAAAATCAACCTTCGGTAGAATGATGAAGAACGGCTTGCTGGTAGCAAAAAGCTGACGAAGCCCCACATCCTATCAGCATCATTTACAACACTGTGCCAGACTGACAAAAAATGCATGCGGTAGACAGTATTCGCAAAACCTACGAATTGATCTTTGAGGAATTATGTAGGAGGAAGGCAAAATATTCAATGAGCAGTGGAATTCAACAAAACTACAGAGAAAAAGCAGGTCATCTTTCTCACTCTTGAAGAACACAATGTAGGCAAACATGCAGAAATTATGGATGAGAGGGTGGAGTTGAGTACCATTCGAAAACCTGCCGATGAAGTGAAAAAAGAAGGCAGAATTTGTCAGACATCAGCCATTACATGATTTGTTTTATTTTATTTTATGCACACAAGGTGCTCCAATTATAGACACAAATGTGGGAATATACAGCACTGCACGCTCAGAAAAACAAAGCAATATACAAACGAGTAATAAACACTGCCTGCAGCTTATAGTGTGACTACACCAACAGTGCCTAGCTGTTCTCAAAATTATCGGAGGAACAGATGAATTATGATGTTGACATTATTATTTCAGTTCATAAAAAATAAAATTATTAACTGAGCGATGATTAAGGATAATATCAGTCTTAATTGTTGCTGTGATAATTGCAAGAGACTCACCTTTTTGAAGACTGTTACGATGGAGTTTAGCAAGCTTTTCCGCTTTTTGAGACCATGAGCTTTGAATAATAATTGCACCTAAACAAATTAACATATCTTCCAGAGTAAAAACACATCTGACTTCTCTAACACAGAGTCTCATATTAATCTCAGATAATACTGAAGAGCGGCGAACCTTTGTTCCAGTATCCCGTATGACAGATGTCGCGACAGTGCGCTGAGCAAGCGATTCGTCAGAGACCGAGTCGGACTTCTGAGACATGCTCTCTCTCTCTCACTGTGTTCGTCGCCGGAGAGCACTATCGCATCCGGCGCAAATCAATCGGCGCCAAAGAAAATGTGGTGCTGCGAGAAACGCCGAATGTGAAATGCAGGAACGAAAGCGGTCAGGCACTGGTGGCACGTCTGTGGAAGTCTCGCAGGCACTTGTTTTCGGGAAAATAGGCTCTGAAAGCTCTGAAATCTTTCTCTCTAAACAAAAAAAAAGGAAAATCTGGATAAGATAGCGAAAATGAACGAAAGTGGAGCACAAACACATGAGAGAAAGCAGAACGGAGTCAAGGAAACCCCATTTATGATGCAGGACTATTCTATTACATAGTACGGAGTCATAATTCTTGAGAAAGGTACACGAACGTGACTATGACCAGCTGAATTTTCGCTCTCGTTGCCAACTAAAGCATCTTGAAAAGAAAAAAAAAACACTGTGAAGAAGAGCGAAATGTTGACGAGGAATAGGAGCTGGTTCATTTCGAGGAAAACTACGGATTTGTGAAAAATCTTCCACGCTTTTCGCAGTAATTTGAAGTGGTTTCATAAACAACGCCACCTAGAACCATTACGCCACAGGAGGCAACTTTCAAGACCTGTCTGAGCGTAAGACCCAGGATGAGCTATGGCAAACCGCATAGCGAAACGTGAAACTACATTCGGTGCTATGCTGCAACAAAGGGTATACGCATGAACACCCTAATCCGCACGCCAAACACTTGCGGCACAGGCCACAAACCCGTCGACTGAACGGGGCACCGTGGATGAGTGATGGGCGGAATTGCAGTTGTGTTAACGATGAGTCGAGGCTTCAAGTGGAATTCATACAGCATCTTGCTGTTCCAGTCATTTCCAAAGTGACTCACCTTTCATCCTGGAATAGAGATGGATGGTTCATGGTGAAATTGCGGAAAAGAAATTCAGGTCACTACCATGATTTTCACGCCGCGTACATTAAATAGAGTTTATCCGAGCACTACTTCATCAAATGGATGGAAAAGAGACTGATGATCAGGATTGGGATGCAGGAAAGGATGAACGGCAAACCAACGATGGTTAGCATGGTGGTGACCGTATAGACCACATAAGGGATGCAGACTGCAAAAATTCGGTTTCGCTTGGTTATGTGTTCACGAATCCTAGCCTAGTAGCTGATGTGCCCGCTCGTGCAAGTGACATTATGGGAAAGCTCGCCCCCTAAGAGTGTGCCTGAAGGATAAAAAAATTAATTATGGGAAACTAAAGTAGTTGAAGTACATGCGCATGCGTCTCATACCCTGCTTAGAAGGGTACTTCGAGAATCAAGAAGATTGAACGAGAATAAAAATGTTCGTACTAATGAAATGTGTGGATACGCAGACAGTCATGGTGTAACGTTGCATGTGAGCCATCGGGTGCCGACCGGTGGAGTCTTTGGCAGCTAGCATCTTTGTACAGGACATCCTATTAATTCACATGCAGACGAGAGGAGGAGGAGAGGAGTGTACTGAACGCAATGCGAGGAACGCTCTTTTTCAACTCCTAACAACGTCAACAGTTATGCTGAGTTGTAAGGCTTCGCGAAAGTATGACATGTACTATTGTACATATGCATATTTAGGACCAAATAATGTTTAAATATATTCGAATTGGAAAATTCGATTTTAAATCATCCTATATAAATACAATAAAATTCTGGAATTCCAAACAAAAGGAGGAAATGCATCATTGGAGATAGATAAATAGGGGTTCTTCCCTTTTCTCAAAGTTCGAATTTCTGCATCGGATCCTGGACTGATATTTGATTTGATTAATTTATTCGATTTTCATTCGATCCTAAGCAGACATTATTAAATAAAAGAAAGGATCATAAGTTATAATAAATTAAATGAGTTAGTGCAATAAACAAATAAATAAACAATAAAAAAAGATGACGGTGAACTGGAATGATAAAAAAACGAACATAGCTTGACTTAAAATTTCCTCATCACTCGAGAAATACACAACTAACTGCAATGGACATTTAAAAAAATCAAAACTGATAGGCTCCCAAGGAATGCTACAGGTACTACCCATCAAGGTAAGTTGCACTCTGTGATTCACAACCAAGCCTGGTATCAAAATTATGACTCACAGAAATACGGTAAGAGAGCACCTACTTCAAAAACAGTTTGACGGACATTGGTGATACGTGGGAAATCAAGTATTAACAACAACAAGATTACATGGAAACCAAATTCACGAAGTGCTGAACTATAATACAATGACAAATACAGTGATCATGTTCCAAAAGATGTGAAGTACTATCGCAATTCGGCTTAGAGGATCAGTAGACTAGTAATTAGTCCTAGAAATCAGGTCCCATTCCATATGGACGCTGTAGCGGTCAAAACTGCTTTGAGCGTTGACGTTAGACTTCAGAATTTGATTATGGCGCAAATGATGAAATCGGTAGGGAAGATGACGTTATGCACATGCTTCGACGTGAGCGCATCATGATGGAGAATCATCGCTTTAGAATACAGAATTTTCCCCCAGCGCTCTTTCTCGATGGAAACTACAAGAAGTGGAGCGATCACATACAGTACCGACGAGAGAGATATCATCTGAGGTCGATGATCCTTATGCTAAATCCCTATGATTCACACTTCGTTCTTCTTGTGTCCATAGAGATTGCGGTTGCTGCTTTGGATCGTCTAACAGATAACATCAGTTCGCCTCTCAACGATCTCATGTTTCTGGCCGCTACTGTACATTCCTCAAGTGAAACTAACTCCTATGCACAGCCATCACTATCATTGAGGCGATCGCACAAAGTGGAATATAACAAAATTTGACAGCACTACTCGACTATCTCCGCCCCCAAAACCCAAAAAAATGGTGCTAAAAATCGTCTGACGGGACTACTTGAAATTCTGTAGGATCACCGCAGGTATGTACATATATGTTTGATAGATCCTGTCTCATGAAAATTTCTGAATTTTTCCACAGGACCACTTGATGCGCTGATCATGATCATCATGACAGGATTGGAATTCACAAGTTGTGGTGAGAACTTGAAGTACCATCTTCCGGCAGTGTGGAGTGACAGGATTTGCTCACAGATTTTTGGGGACAATATAGCAGGGTAATGGGAAAGAATTCATATACCCGGTTGTTTTAAATTCGCGAACTTAATTTTCCTCGCTAACTTTGCGTGAAGCTCCGACTCAATCCATGAATTTTTCCTGTTTTCGCGCGAGCGGGAACGAAACAACAGGGAGATGAGTCCTCCATGTCAACTCGCCATCATCCTTGGGATGTCCTCCATGTAATCCTTTACAGACACAAAAGGTGACTAACAATAAGACTGGTAAGTAGCAAGTGACGCCATAGCATTATTCAAATATCATCCGGGGAGAACTAAATAGTACTTCACTCACCAACGCGATGGTACACGGCTTCTGAGTCACCCCGAAAGGTTTAGCTCGTTCATAAGCCGATTTCAGGTTGAATATTGTTGTCTGGTTTTATTCATGAGTTAAAAATGGAGTTCAACTTTGACGCAACACTGCAGAGGATCATATCCTACTTGAACGGGAGTCAGGTAGCGCTCCCAGTATCTATCCTGTCTTCTCGAGCTACATGTCCAAACCAAATGTGCTTTTACCGGTAGTCTGAACCCATGAACACTACTGCACAAGAAGTTCCAGTATACATATTTACAGAAAGAAAGCATAACGGATTTGCAGATTGATCTGCACGATTGATGTCGCAATGTTTTCAGGAATCCCATTTTTACGGGAGATAAAAGCGGAGACGTTGCCGCTCTCAAAACACTATTTCGCATAGGTTCAGCGTGAGAAGGTGGGGAAATTTCGCCTGGATTCGATCCAGAAATTCTCGAAGTAATAGGCAATAATTCTACAACTTACTACTGATGGTTCAGAAGCACGTCAAGAGTGGAAATGAAGAAAAACATAGAATTACAAAAGGTGTCTTGTAATCGGATATGTTTCCTTCAGATACTCTCGCCCAGACTTCAATTAAGGCGTTTATTTGATGTCCTGATCACGAAAATAGCACTAGTTTTCCACTCTATCCTCGTTTTTGTAAGGTTGCCAATGGAATAATATGGAAGAATGAAATAAAATGCTAGTATCGGCAGAGAAGTTAAAGTCATGACAGTGGCGTTGACCGCAGTCTAGCTAACGTAAGTGGGGCTGTGGTACAAAGTGGATACGATGTAATCAAATTCAAGAGCTCTTTAATCAATCAGTGAAGAGATTTCCGGAATATTTGTTCGGGAAAAGCAGGACCATACCCTATCAGACTGTCATTTAATTGCTGAAATTGACGTTTTCTCTTTCTTTTTCACTGTAATCTTATCACATCCCTACAGAAACGGGAAACGGGGCCAAGGTAGAAAGCTGCCTCGATTTTCGTGATCACGGCACCAAATAACCTCCTTAATTAGAGCCTAAGCAAAAATTTCTAAAGAAACCGACCCGAAGACGAGACCCCTTTTGAAATTCCAGAAAAGAAACTTTACTATTAGGTTGTCCCATAAATAATGGCCGCTTTGAAGCTGAACTTCGCAAGGCGCATGACTGTAAAAACCACGGAAATGAAGGGAACACAACGTGATCCTAGAATTTGAATGGTGCAAGCCTTGTGCTTTCTGATCGTTCGGGAATTGTCGACCTAGCTTACAAATTGGTGGGGTTATGAAATTTCAAATTTTCTTGGCTGCGGCCGTTATTTCTGGGACAACCTGATACATTACTGGCTATTTTCACAGTAAGTACGTAGCACGAGAGGAAACGTTTCCTATTTTAATTACCGCGGAAAATAATCAACTTCAAGATGGAAATCCCCATAAGGAATCAATATATGGAGAGAAAATCCTGAGAATGATTCAGAGGAGGCGACCCGAAGCGCAACAAAAATTGAATACGCGCGTAGAGCTGGTGTGATCTTCCATAAAAATCCAGCCAACCAGCGCATGGCCTCTCGGCGATCGATAAAATGTGAGTGGCATATGCGTGTGAGTAAACGTGAGAAGGCCACAATCGATGTTATACTCGAACTCTCCCTGTGGTCGGGGTAATTAGTCGCGTGGCGGGGGATTAAGTCATCAGCAACTCGTCCCAGCTGATAATGCGCCTTTGCGGTCACCACAAAACAGCTGAGGCCAGCAGTAGCCTAAGCCGGCTGCAGCCGTCTGGAAAAGGGCTTGGAAGGGCACAGACCAGTGCAAGGAACTATCCGACACGACGTTCTTCCACGGACTCGCATGGTATCGATTTTGGTGGAGACGATGATGCAGAGGTACACAGCGCCGAAGGACGACCACAAGTGGTGCACCCCTCATTCAATTCTACGCCCAGCCGAAACAGATCGCCCACTCTGTCATGTACCCTTGTCGCGGCTATGTGTATACTGCAAGGAATCGCAGAAACATAAAAAGTGAGAAGAGTGAGGATTGTTGGTGGGAATAACATGACACATTAGCCCACAACAAACTACTACGCTTGAAATGTTTAGGATTCAAAATTGTGAAGTCGAAAAAGAAACATGAAACGAGGACCAGAAAATTCACTCAAAGCTTCTACTTCAGTGAAGTATGAAGTACATGAGAAAGAATTGGAATAGTGCCAACTGTTGAAAACGGAATTCACTTCTACATACATTGTGCGAGAACTTACGTCAACGTTAATTTGTTGCTAAGCGGCTTCAGATCAAGTAATGAATGTTCACGTCATCTGAAATCTTAGCCTAACGAGCCCTCAGCTGGGCCTGGATGCATCATTGAGATTACCCATGGTAGACGTGTTGCTGTGTCAACGATGGGTAAATGTGGGTGGTGTTAACACATTTACCTTGGGTAATCTTAATGAAGCATGTCCCACTGGAATATTTCCGAGTAGGTAATTGGAGTTATTTGCATTAGCGCAAGCCGGTACACGACAACTTTGCTAAAAAATTAGCACAGCACGAAAATCGGCGTTTCTTCCTGTTCTATAGCAGAAAAAAAGTTCGTAGGAACGAAATGAACTACTACCACATACAGAATGATCCTAGGAACGATCAGTCATACGACAAGAAATCTGCTCTGAACTCCAATTTTGAGCAGTGAGTTAAGTGAATAACACAAAAATGGTTGCGGCAAAGATATTGTAACTTGTGGGGATGCGGTAGAAGAACTCTTGCAATCCATCGTTTGAAATTAAAATTCAAATCAGTTTTTATGTAGAAAGATAAACGCGCTGTTGCTGCGGTGTAGCTCAATCTGTAATCCACCTCGCTGCTTTGAAACGAAGGGACATGCAAGAAAATAAAGCGACTTTACGTTGAGAATGCATTTTTTACACGAATTTATTGCTGGTGATGTCGTTTCGCAATAGTTGAGAATATAAGGATGTTCATTTACTAGAGGTGGATATCCGTACAAGTAATTTAAACCCTTGGAGAGAATAAATAGCTCTATACCTTAACTTAAGCGCTGATCTCTCCTTTAAATAACGCACAATTCTACAGCCACACAGTACACTAAACATATACAAAAGGGTTTTGAACTTGGAAACGTATTCCTGTTCTAGACAACCGTTTGAACCGA
Organism: Ancylostoma ceylanicum; assembly: GCA_000688135.1. Classification (NCBI taxonomy): domain Eukaryota; kingdom Metazoa; phylum Nematoda; class Chromadorea; order Rhabditida; family Ancylostomatidae; genus Ancylostoma; species Ancylostoma ceylanicum. Next base: position 36,622 of record JARK01000220.1, on the reverse strand, counting down.
AGAGGAGGGGGG
>JARK01000220.1:0-36011 GCA_000688135.1 Ancylostoma ceylanicum | reverse complement strand
GGGGGGGGGGTGGGGGGTGGTGAAGATTGACGGTACGCACTAAGACTGAATTTGTAGATGAGTTCGAAAAACGAACACGAAAAAAAAGCTTTCCACAAATATGCCAACAACAGATAACGAAAACTCAGACTGATAGGTGCACTATAATTTTTACAGAAAATCCAGAAAAAAAAACAATTACTTGGTGAACAAAACCCATTAAGGTTTAGATTGACAGTTTTCCAAGCGTACAGTGATTACACGGGAATTGTAGGGAAGGCTATTGCAAAAACGTGTGACATCTGGATATATGTGGAGGAGGACAATTCGTAGGTAATAGCTCAGGCTGCGCCGGCAAAGCTGCTACATTAACACCACCACGCAATGGAGAGGCGATCAATTCAGCAATGCTAACGCCCTGCACTAAGATGCAGCCTTCAAGAAGAAGTTGATTTTCTTCTTAAAAGTACCCTTGGTTTCTCCTATGAGTAATACATCTGTAAAGAGCTCTGGATTTTTCCAGTATATAGAAAAATAGGAGAATAGGCAATTTTCGTAAGCACGCAAGTCATAGTTATAGTTTGCCGTATGAGCACTACTGACGTCAATAGGAATGACAAAACGCTGAAAAGGTGCAAGTCGGATGCATGGTGTTAATCGACTGAACGCTGTTTGCATAGATGACCCAACGATTGCCAAGGTGAATAAACGAATAAACGATCGCGCCCTATGTGGGAATCCCAGACAAAGCGCTCGGAACACCCATCCATTCGATCCCAGTGTCATTGGGCACACGCCTTTTCTTTGTATCGTTTGACATGCCCAATCGAGGTTAAGAAACCGAGCCGCTTTACTGGAATGAGGTCAGGTAGAGGCATGCGAAACGCACGCAAAGGAGCAGTCAGCGACCAGTCACTCAATCTCGCGGCCACAATAAACGAGTGACAATCGCAAGGTCGCAGTCGTCAGCGCGTGAACTGATTACGATCAAAATCGCATCCATTCCAAAATCGGCAATTAGGCAGTGGCGCTAATGGCCAGGAGTAGTAAATTACGCGGGAATGAAGGCACGCCTGCGCATCGAAAGTTTTTCTTGAGATAGGGGAGAGGGGGAGGAAAGAAAAACAGCGCGACGACGAGCTTTATCTCGTAGGTGTCATTATTAATTCAGAAAATCCCAAATCTTGTGGATGGAAATAAACAAGAGCAGCTACAGCAGAGTAGGAAAAGGGTTGCGTTCAATGGGAAACCGCGACACCTCTTCTGTTCCAATATTGACTCTGGAGTGAGGGCGCCGATGTCCCTCTCAAGAGCCCAAAGTGAAACACGATATAGGCGGAGCGTGACGGTAAACGCTGAATGACGCTAAATTCTGAGACATCAGCATACTGCAGCATGGAAATGGCTGTAGAAGAACAATTAATGACAAGAAGGCGAAACTTCCGTAATGAATGTAGACAAGAATAACCAGAAAAAAAGACTGAAGGATCATTGCCATACAGGGTACAGTCATCGCCATACATGTACGCAAACAATTAGTAATAAGAGCAGCTCGTATAGAAGCCAATAAAAATGGGAAAAACTGATTTGGAGAACAGGTAAGATGAGCCAGCAGTTGAGCGAAATTTGTAAGAAATCAATTGTCCTCAGTTTTCGAACTCAACACAAGGGTCTAGTTGCTCCAGTTAGCTTAAATAACCTTCTCCAATGTTCTGGCGAACGACTTCGCAAACTTTGGTAAGAAGGCGAAAAACGCAGAAATGCTCATCCTATTTCACTTTTTTGCCAAAGCTTACTGATGGTGTCGTAGTTGGCATCGTAGTCTGGTTAAAGCCAAGCTAAAACGGGTTGCGTGTTAGGGTGTGGAGAACGAATAATTGTTCATATCGGGTCCTAGACACTTTCGGAGAGCTGTCTCATCGCAAGCCCCATGCTATTCATCCCAATTCCTTAAGTTTACAAATGCAAATATGAAAGCATCATGAATATTGTGTGTGATTAAACAAATAGAAACTTCGCGTGGGAGCCACCCCGTTTTCTCTCCGAAGCTAAAAAAAGACAAGGACCATCAACTATCAGATTTCCATGTTGTGCATTGTTTTCTTCAGCTGCGCGTGTTCCAGAGGAAAACCTCACACGAAGCAGTGAGAATGAAAGCAGAGTCCTAACTCACCTTTTTGGAGTTATTGACAGATTTCGCACTCTATCGACACGATAATTTTACCGGTACAACTGAAAAATCAGTTCTCTGTCACATTCAAGTACGAATTTGGTAGGCAAAATTGATGAGTTTTCATTTCAGATAATCCTAGCGATAGAACAACGCCAGAGGCGTCGAAGGAGAAGAGGCGCCCAACAGAATGGCTTGTATTCACGCCTAGAGATGGAAAGATCTTGGTAAAAAAACCGACAGTGAACGTCTACATATGGCGGTGCGCCTCTTGCGTACACGAAGAGCACCTAGCACAGCCGCTCCGCTCATGCTGAAACCACCGCCGTAGTGACAAGTTAATTTTCTCTTGGTAGTTTTTCATCAAAAACGCATGGTTATCTTACTATATAAAAGTAGAGCTCTTGATGTTTCACGGCTTTTGTCCTATGTTATTGTTCTCAGCAGCTCATGCAAATTCTAATCATATAAAAGTTTCGAAGAGGACCAGTGCAGAGAGACACTGCCTCAATTCATACCAAAACAGCACAGACTATAGTATCCGAGTAAATCACAAAATGAGAACAATGTGTACATGCATGTATTCAAAACTGTATTCAAGAAAAGGGAAAGGAGCTTCATTCATGTAATTCTATAGGGAAAAAGGCTCAATAACCCTACTAAGAGTTAGCAATGCTGAATATGACGACCACAGGCCGCATGCGTCATTGGGATTACCCAGGATCAACGTGTTACCTACTTGACATGGTAGTCGAACATTTTACCATGACCAATCTCAGTGATGAACCCAGGGCCAGAAGAGGGTCACATTTTAGGCTGGTGGAGTGATTTACTCCTCAATCTTTTTTACTCGTCTTTTCCCACTATTTTACTGGACCACACACTTGGCAAGCGATATGATCTCTATGACTAGAAAAACCATAATGCTTATCTCACAGACGGACTCCTGGCGTTCTATGCCCAGAACTCGAAAAACCGCAAATAGAACGAGTAGGAGGTGGTTATTTTTTGTCGTCATATTTGCCAAATTTCCTTGCTAATTACACAAGAGCTTTTGAAACTGAGAAAAGTGGTGACCAGGGTGGGTGGATTCCCAGAGCCAAAAGTGGCCGCTAAACTGTTTGCCAGCAAAGCCGTCGAAATTTGAGCCAGCCCTTGAAAAAAGATTCTTGCCGATCACTGACGAGCGGAAATGTGCCTTTGGGCATGTTTAACGATTTTCTAGCACAGTGTCGGCGCCTTTTCAGAGCAGGTAGCAGCAGTAGATAACTTGTATGCTGCTGCAAAACAACTGCTCAGGGTGAATCATCTAGCAAGAATCCTAGAAACAGCAGAGAAAACGTCTCGGGAGAAGTGCTTGCTTGTGCGCGGTTCTGCAATACCACGGGTACTGCGGCAAAGCTAAAGTAATGGTTGGTGACTTCCTCATTGAAGCAAATGTGATTGCAATATAAATGGAGAGCAAAACCGAGCACGGATAGCTGAAAACGGAGTGCCTATGAGCTTCTACATTCGTATGGTTCGCTCCGCAGCCACTAGCAAGTGTGTCGCCCTGGCCGCGATCGTCGGCCTGTGTTTCACTATTGAGCACTTAACCAAAGGGATTAACTGTGAACGAATGAGTTGGACAATTGCTGCATTTTTTAACAAAAAAAAAGTACACTGCCGAGTTTTTTGAAAATTTCAAGACGAAAAGCGTCTCCTTTTGTTCCTATTTTCACGATGTTACGTACTTGACATTCCGTATGAAGCATTGCCACGCAGACACACAGGCCAAAGTGTGTACTAGTAATTTCCTGAACAAGGAGGGAATCAAGCTAGTGTGACAGTGAGTTTCAGCTGGTGAAGTCTATATCGACCAAAAAGATTCAGTGTTATTGTTCATTAAAATATAAAGATGAGAACCTGTTACTCTTCGTTTTTCTCATCCCTTACCTCACCCCTTTTCGTATTTTGCCAGTAATTTTCCACGTCAAACAATGTCCTACTGTAAAGGATACTAAGTCGGGTGTGGGCCATGATGAGGCGAAAATGGACGAGTCAGGTCCTCGAGATTGATTCTATCAAAGCCTACCCCCGCCTTTCACGGTCGACTCGTACTCATTCTCGCGCAACTCTGAACTTTCATAGCACGGTGGGCCCACCGTTATCCCANCTGATAACAATGGCGGGCTAACGGGGCGATAAGTGGGGGTGAATTTTATAATCATGGGATAGCTAGGGGATAACAGCTGGATAACGGTGGACCAACCGTCGGTTGGGGGTCAACCATGGGATAAGGGTGGGATCGCCATGGTACGAAAGTTCAGAGTACTGCACATGCACAAATTGAATGTGAGCGAAGAGAAGATGACACCGAAGGGCGGGAAGTCCCGCCCCATTTTGCCTCCTAGTGACCAGTAGCCTACCAAGTCGGAAGAAGGTGAAAATGTTTAGCGTAGAGTCCATTACTTCTCAAATTGTATGCGAGTACGAATGAGTGGCTAACACCTGAAATAGTTGTGCTCCTAGGATATACGCACTTCAGAAGCTGCGTCAACTATTAGGTTGTTGCGAAAATAATTGCCGTTTCAAGGTATGCTTGAAAAAAATTTTTTCTTGCCCATTTCAACAACTTCAAGCCAACTTGTGCTAGCTCCTGGTAGGGTTTGTTCTGCTCTTTCAGATGCTTCTTCAATAATCTCGCTAGCTCTTCCCTGGACTTTTTTATAGGGTCGCGAAAAATGGTGAGCCGACGCGATTTTCGAGTGATCATGTTGTACGAGTTCAAACTCAGCCATTCTGCAGCGGGAGCAGCCCGTAATATGGCACTTATTTTTGGCACGGACTTTCCTTCCGAAAGGACAGTGAGGTGCTGGTTCGCAAAATTCTCTTCCGGCGATTTTGATCTCGAAGATAAACCCGGTCGTGGTCGAAGGATGTCGCTGGACGATCAAGCACTGAGAGCAGCGGTGGAAACGAAACCCGATACTACTACTCGTACGTTGGCGGCAGGCCTGGGGGTTCACTATGCTACAGTTTCAAAACATTTGGCCTCCATTGGCATGGTGAGAAAAATGCAAAAGTGGACACCCCATGATCTGACCGCTGACCAGCAATCCACCCGCTACGAGATCTGTTCTAACCTCCTCGTTCGCCAGAAAAACGAGCCATTTCTTCACCGTTTATTAACTGTAGATGAAAAATGGCTCCTATTCGATAATAAGAAACGTGGTTATGTATGGGTAGACAAGTTCTCTACCCCTCCAAGCTTCCCTAAACCAGATCTTCACCCTAGAAAGGTTATGTTGACAGTTTGGTGGTGTTGTAAGGGTGTTATTCATTATAGCCTTCTGCAACCTGGTCAGGCTGTTACATCAGAGTCTTACTGTTGTGACTTAGACCTGATGTATGAAAAGTTGCGACAAATGTGGCCGGCAGTGGTAAACAGAGGTGGGCCTGTCCTGCTCCAGGATAACGCTAGGCCTCACACTTCAAAACTCACCCGGCAAAAACTGACGCAGTTAGGCATCGAGGTTCTCCCTCACCCACCTTACTCTCCAGACCTCTCCCCTACCGACTATCACTTTTTCCGGGCTCTCGAAGCAAACCTGCGTCAGCAGCAGTTTCCTGATTTGGAGCATGTTGAAATTGCCTTCCAAGAGTTCTTAAAATCTTGTGATCTCAGTTTCTATTGTAAAGGTATAAATGAATTACCGGATCGTTGGCAGAGATGTGTAGAATCTGATGGATTTTATTTTGATAAATAAAGTTGAGTTTGAACAGAGTCACAGCATTTTGAACTGGACTGTCTATTTCGGCAATTAATTTCGCAACAACCTGATATTATATGTATTACGGTGATAAATTGGGAATGAATTCTTTCGTGTAAAAGAAAAGTCATGTTATAAACGAGACAACGAAGCCCCAAACCAAAATCCATTAGTGTCAACGGCCCTTCGACAACTTCCAAGCAGACAGTGACTGCTCTCCACTCCCAAGTTACCGTCCTAGCGCATATTTTGGTCTCCCAGGCGGAGGATACACTTCCAAGGGTTGAGAAAATTTCAAAATTTGAAGGTGTCATCATATTCTCAGCCAAAAAAAAAAATGAATAGTGCTAGCGATCAGGAGTAGCTCCATCAAATTTATGAGATGAATATCCAGCAATCTGTAAATCACTGAATTCGCCACGAATCTCCTCCCAGAAAAGATCAAATTAGCACCTAGATCAGCACCCTAAATATCTTGCTACCACACTATGTAATTACACTTCCAAGAATTTTTGTGATTTTTTGTTTGGGAATGTCCGAATTTTTTGTAGGTGAAAAATCGATGGTGCTGGAGATTAGCGAGTATTTGTGCTGTTAGACCTGAGCGTTGGAACCATGAAATGCACCTGCTCACTACCAGTGTTTTTAGACCATTATTCCAACCGTAAGAGAGATTTTTGAATCCATTACACCCCTACTGGCAACAACATGATTGTATCCTCATTTGCTCCAATGTCTGCCAACTAAATAAGCACCAACCCAAAGGTTGTTGAAGAAAGAGGATCCTCCCAGTGGATCGAAAACCCAAGATTTCCGCATTTTTCGGAGAAAATTTCCAGTTTTGAGACAAGTCGTTGCATCTAGTAAGACAGGACGTTTTCAAGCTGGAATCGTATTTTGTCAAGTTTGTTGCTCAAATTTTTAACCAAACTCTGCCCACTTCCATGACAGGCTAATGCCGCGGATTAACCATTGCCCAGTAGGCATTCATGCCACGCCAAGTGCACACATCTTATTTCTTGAGCAAATATTAAGTTGTTGCAAAATCGATGTCGGATTTTTGGACCACGAACTTTGGATTAATGGTTTGGAGAGTGAAGTGGTGCTTTCCCCGTATATTTTGTGCTCTTCCCAATGCCCATTTCTTCCTCTTTCTGCTTGATCATTTTTATTCAGATTTTCTCACTTTCATTGTGGTTCTTGGACTTAAATTAAAATGTACTCGTTCGCTAAAATTCGTCCCAAACTGTTTCGTGGACTCGAACTCGATAGCAAGAGGGTGGCTTGGACATGAAATACCGCCAGCCTATGCAGGAGGGAATGCTCAACAAAGTGGTAACCCAGCGTTGGCCCAACTCGTCTAGTATTGGAGACAGGTGCCTCAGAGTTATGGACTAAAATTCGATGACGTCAACGCCGTTTTGAAAGCATCGCTGGAAGCTATCACAAGGAGACCTGTGCAGTATCTCGATGGTGGCCTTCAGGTTAATGATTCTATTATTTTTGACGCCACCGGAGGAGCGAGCTTGTTAGGGAAACTGAACAAGTGGCTTCATCCGATTCATCCTCTAGTGTTTCACAGTGGCTCTAGACCGCACTTTTCACTCCAGACGCTCTGGAAGTAGATACAGAGGGAGATCAAGACTCTCCTTTATTTGCCTTACTCAGAGGACTGTTTCCTTACAGATGACCACAAATTCAAGCGGTGGAACTTATTCCTGAGAGAAAGAATAAGCCACAGAAATACGATTGCTCAAAACGATCTCGCCGATTTTCCTGGGTCCAAAAAGCTTGGCTTCAGGGCTAATGGAACAAAAACTTAGCAGAAAGATGGCAAAGATGTGGCGATTCAAATGAGTACTGAATCGGCAGGAAAGGTTGTTTTTGGCGAATTACGACAATTCAAAGTCCACTTGTCGAAATCCGACATCGATTTTGCAACAACCTAATAATACTTAACAAACTGCTACACCCTACACAGCGTTTGACCTTTATGATGCCGGAAACATAACAACTCATAACAACCAGTTCAAAGACTCCAACTCAACAACAACACTAGGAATGCAGCAACAACCTTAGTATGGAGGAAACAACGCGGACATTGATCGAATTACCAAGACACTGGTACATTTGCCTATCCGATACATCCGGAGGAACTTCGAAGTCTTTTGGAAAGCACATTAAATTCGCAACTTCTCTTGGAGAAAGCCTCCGTAGCGCTTCAACTAAGTTGTCGGGATTATCCAAAGCTGTATTCGTCAGACGACTGTCACATACAAAATCGGGTCTGTAAATGGGTTTATCGAAAATTCTGTCGACGATAAGATGCAACAAAACGGGAACGGTGTTGTACCTGTCGCAGAAGTAGGACCCACATCCAGAAATATAGCTCCCGTACGACTTTGTGAAACAAGCAGATCGCGTAGAGCTTGGAATGATGACGTCCAAAGCACGGCCATACCGTTGGATCACGTCCTTATCTAAGAACAGTGAGGGAGTGTGCAGCGATGCATCTACGAAACTGCTGATGTGTTCTCGTTCCGCGGAACTTTCTTGTGGAAAACATCCAGAAATTTCTTCAGCCGTGTCTCTGACTGGAAATCGTGTAGACGCAATAAGGTAGTATCGAGGACGTGAATTAGGGACACCAAACTGCAGAGGCGAAAGAATGCATTCCTGAATGAGGAGCTCCATTAAGGAATGAGAAACAGACATCAAATACACAACATCAGCAGATATTAGTCGCATTCCGAAAGAAAACATTTCTACATTTGGCTCGTTGAAAACCATGGAGAGAGCTGCACCTCGCCAAAGTCACCTTCGTTCCATAGTTAAGATCGTGGAGTGTATCAATGACGGCATCATGCGCAGAAGATTCCTCAAATCCAACGACGTTCTCAAGGAGAATAAAGGATGGGCGATTTTTCATCTCCTTTAGCTTTTCCATAAGCATCATTAGCGAATCGCAACGATGGTCGTCTATACCTTTCCGGAGCCCTTTTCTGAAAAAAAAATGTGGAACATTCAGCAACAGTTGTAACTTAATAAAGGTAAATAGTTAGAAGAGCAGGACAAGAAATTCTGAAGAAACAAAGCCAAACTTTCACATTGTGGAAGGATATGTTGATGCCAATTGTATGGGCAGAATAAAAGTCTACTACTACGTTACGGATGATTCATGTTGATGATTTTTTCTAAGCAAAAAATCACTTCCATGTTGCGCGAGGAGCCGTCATCTCAGAGAGTTTGTGAGCAATGAGAAAAAGCAAAAAAAAAGTCATCATACCGAGAGCTTTTTCACCACTGTGCGGATGACAATACCCTACGTACTGCCTATATTTATTTCTACGATTGCTCATTTACCCATTTATTTATTGACCGGAAGCTCGGTGCAAGTCTCCGTGACAACAAATCTTCATGAGGTCCCTATATGTCGAAACTTCAAGTAATTAACGACGGGCACAATTGGATTTGCAGAGGAAAACGGCTTAGTTCTGGAAGTCGCTTCCGTTTCTGGTTAGCTGCTTCGAGGTAGCAGCATCACTGGGGAACTGGCAGAGAGGAAGAAAGAAAAAGTGATGTTTGCTTTACGCAGATAAATATGAAGCTTTGTGAAGATGTGCCAGATGCAGTGAACATTGGAATAGAAAACAGAGTTTTTGGATCCTTCCCCCTAAATATAAAAAAAAACTATTAACCAGTTCCCTCCTAATCGCTAATTATGAATGTTGATTTAATTTCTTTTGGAATAGGTGTGAAAAGGAAATATTATCCCTATATAACAGAGCGCTACTCTCCAGCCGGCTTCCTCTACATAGTACCTGTAAGTTACTATCTTCTTACAGTTCAGATGTAGCTGAAGTCGCGAAGCAGGGTGGTCTCAGTGATCTCACTATATGGATTCTAAAGGATTCACAATTTGTTATTTTATATATGTGTTCTCTCAGACTTTCTAACCCAGCAACGACCGCACGGCTCAGCGGTGAGCCGCGCCTTTTCCCTGGTTCACTTTGGGTAATCATCAAGCCCTAACGGTCTCAGCAGTTTTCTCACGATCAGGTAATACTTCTGAACCAATATGACTGAGAGAAATTTGGATTCGAGCGAAATAGGGAGCGGTCGTCAATGGGTTAAATATCTTTTTCCTGCTTTCTCCTTTCAATCAATGATCTATTTTGATGAACTAAAACAACAAAATGTAGAAGATATTACGTACTTGGTAAATGGCTGGCAAGGAGGACTCATCATCCATAATTCGGCTTGAAGCTTATCCAGTTTATTCACAGACAAAGCCTGAAAAATACGCTAACGCAGATAGCCATCACAAGCAGACATTCTTCAAAGATAAAACGACCTTAGAAGTGTTAGCTGTGTGCAATAGTTTTGTGGGAACTGCCACAAGTAGACTCAAAACCAACGCTTTTACCCGAAATAAGCAAGGCGTAACATTGCCACCGAAATGCGAGCGGATCTATTCAAGAAGCTTGAAAATTTTCAGTTTTGTAGTCGAATGACAGCTGGATTTCATTTTTAAATAAGGTCTGATGATTGAAACACCGCGCTTGTAACACTCTAGATGTTTGAATTCAAGGTTTGCTCTTTGGAGACAAATCTTGCAAATACGGAGAGTACACAGGTCAGAACTTCAGAACTTTTTGTAGAGCATTCATTTTTGCGCTATCGATACCGTTACGAGGAGATGTGCATGATCCTTCGAAAGAAGTATGCTCTCTCCTTTCCCTAAAATTATATATTTCCTGAAAATGCTTGTTATCTCACGGGTGCTTCAGATTAGGGATAGCTTCATCCTGGAGCCGATGGCAGGACGGCAAAAGTGTAGCAGAAAGTTCGCTTGCTTTGGAGAGAATGGCAGGGGATGCAGGTCGGCTCGGGATTGATGCTCATAAAGATCGAATCTAGGCCTAAACAATAGTGGTGTACTTTTCTTCCATGAGCTAATGCGACGGTGAACTCCTTATGGCTCCGCCCTATCCTCTCCCTTCCCGAAGTGAAGTTGGCCTCTCGGCCCGGCCCAACAGTGGAGGTGGCCACCCATCTCCGGGTCCGCTCCGTGTCCGGATATTCCACCTCTGCTGGCCATTGCCTAGAACCTCTGCACAGACCTAATAAAAAAGGTACCTGTATATTGTTTTGTAGCAACTGTGTTTTCGGAAAGTTATGGGAATATATTCTATTGGCGGTAGTATTAATGTCGCACGCAGCAAGCACGCATGAGCTGGGGAACGCATCTGAAAAAGTGCATTCATGTAATCTTTAGCAGCTACATAAAGTGCAGGAAAGCTGGAAAATATGTATTTAGAATAACGAGACGCAGTTGCCAAGAGTACTCCACGAAGCAGCTGCATAATTTTGCATGCGGTTATATTCAATTTCTCATATTTGGTATCCAGAATTTTTTGAATATTCACCTTTAAAGAATCGAACGCGAGGTTCATTTCTTGAAAACTTGAACTTCAAGATTCCGGAACCTCAGAGCTGATTTTTTACGAAGTTCGTTCTGAATTGCTGCGGGTCTGGTCTCCGGAGACCATGATTTTCTTTCGCTTCCACCCCCAGTCCCCACCCGATCGACCTCTCTACTGGTACATGGCGTTGACAGATTCCGGAACAAGCACATTTTCAGTGGCGAGCGCATGCGGCCGAATGGGGTCTTTTTTTTTTTTTTTTGAAAATGCACTTCGTGCATTTTCAAAAAAAAAGCGAAAAAAGGAAATGAAGAACATATTTGTGCATAAAAGTGACGCAACATGTCCTCACGTTGTCCGGGATGTATCATTAGTAGAAATTTGGGGGTATTGTTCTACAACAAATTCTACATGATCGAAAGTCAAAATTCAACTTCCAACTTATCAATTTTATGACAGTCTCACAGGTCTAATAAGGATAAAGGATAAAGTGGTCGGCGTTGATCAATCCCGTCACGAGAGATGCACCACGCATTCGACTTCATCTGAGAAATCGTAGAGGCGTTGAATGCGTATGTGCCCTATACAGTGACTTGCGGGGGGCATCCGATGAACCAAGTCAGTGCTTCATCCTCCCAGACTCCTCTTGTACTAATAAAGGAATTCAATTCAAAAAGGTAGGCAATGATCTTCAATGCTACGGTACTTCTCGGTATATATGTACGTGTGGGACATGTGCTCCAACAAAATGGAAGAACTATTTCGGAAAAACCGTAAAAGCAGTGGAAAGACCCATGCTAAGAATCACCCACAGAGACAGCATCACGAACAAAGAAATTCGAAGGGTACCCAGAGCTCGAGACATCAGTCAAAAAACCAGAGGAAGCAGCCTCCCGCTCCTTCTCACTTGACCAAGAAATCTCTGGGCAAACCACCAAAACAGTGGGATTGTTTTGTTCTCGTTAAGGTTATGCGCGGTTCTACACGGGTCCAGGCAGCGAAAATCGGAGAAGAGTGGTCTACAATCAGGAAAATCGATCATCGTAGAATTCACCACTGCTCTAGAATAAGGTATCTAAGGTAAGTACGCGCCCACATTATTCCGCTTAATTCCTTCCCTAAATGTCTCAAGGTCTCATATGTGTGATAAACGAAATAGGTCAACGTCTTTGTCGTCCACTTTCCTCTTTTCTTCCACAGCATCGTATCGGAGAAACTTAAATAGGAGCAAACTAACCTTTGCTTACCTCTTAAAGCATAATGCATCCCACCAATTCCAGAATAGAACTCAATAGCGGTGAATGCCATTATTAGCCAGATTGCAGAGTCTAAAAATTCGTAGTGAGATTTGAGCAACATGCTGCCTGCGGAAATGATGGCACCATTGAAAAAAAGGTTAAAGGCAGCACTCATAGAAAATTTCGACTTTGAGGTTTCGGTGTAATCTAATGTATTTGGGCGCTCTTAACTCTGTTAAACCTCTAAAAATTGGTACAACAAAGATACCACTATTTTTACAGGCCTCTTGTTCACTACTTCGGAAGAGGTTGGATCAAGTTGAGAAAGCCCTGGGGCAGCGATTATTAGGAAGTAAAATCAATGGACGTGTACGCAACGGTCGAACAACCGTGGAGGTTTGTAAGAAATATTAAGAAAATGAGCGTTGGCCTATAAAAAGAAAGCAAAAGGTAAAAGAAAGAGATTTTCTAAATCAACAAAAGGCGCAAAATTCCATTTGATCAAACGCTATGTCTCTGCAATAAGTCGATCTTTTGCGAAGAACATCATCTTTTCCAGACTGAGTTCTTGGATGTGGCCATTGCAGTCGCTCCTGTTGCTTCTCAGAGATACTTTTCTTTCTCGTCTTGCGCAAGAAAGATATTCGTTCGTGCACGAGATCTGTTCTTCGATATTTTATGTGGCTCTCTCTCTCTCTCTCTCTCTCTCTCTCTCTCTCTCTCTCTCTCTCTCTCTCAATATCCATGTGCTTGTGAGAGGGCTCGCTGGGGCTGTGAGGGCGAGTTACCATCAAGCGAACCTTTGGTTTCGGGGTCGTACTCCTCTTGCTTTCCTTAAAATGTTCACTTGGAGCCTTTTCAGTGCAGCGATCGCGGTGGACTTCCCGCAAAGCGTTCCTTAGTGAGGAAATCCAAGCATTGATCGTCTGCGGGAGATCTCTTGAGTATGGAATTCGGCCTCTATCTTGGCGATGGTGTCGTGCAAGCGCGTCTGATCACTGAGTATGGGTTGCAGGTTTTCACATGTGGCTGGTTTAGGCGAACTGTCCATGAGGAACTACTAGTGATTCCGAAACGAGTCACACTCGTTCCACACAGTTTGATTAGTTCGACCTTAGTGAGGGCACATGAAGTCTTCAGCTTGGGATGAGCTCCATCTTTGGTGCCGGTATTTTTTCCAGTCATTCATCTGCTTCCCATTTTCCTCAATGATCGATAACTGCTGCTGATGCAGCAAATGTAGCGATTGTTGGTTGCTCGCCTCTTGGGTTGCCACGTAGGACTTGGGTTTTGATTAGCAGCCTTTGGGTAACTGAACTTTTATAGTGATAACTATCCGTAATACGAGCAAGGCATGGCCAATGAATATAAGACTCACACTCTGAGATACAGATGGATACATGAACAAATAAAAATGAAGTATATAAGTGAATCTGGCGGAAGGGTGTACAGCGAAGCTGCACTCCCTTTATGTACTGTTGATGGAAGATGGGGAAGCAGTCGCAGCACTTACTTCCATAGAGTTTACAGTTTTGGATATGCAGCTGCGCTTTAGAGGGGAGTTACTAGTACAACAAAAAGCGATGCGTTTAGCCACATGCATTGATAGGAATTTTGAAACATCGATGCATATTGATTGAGAAATGTATAGCTTGGATAGCGACGACGGTAGGAATCGCAATAGTGCTGCTTTTAAAACGGAGTACAGAATAACAGGACGTTGTCAGGTCTGTGCAAACCCTAGACACGAGAGGTTGCTCGTCTAAAAGTATGGAAAAGATGAAAGCAGCTATTCTTCATTTCCAGGTTTCTTGTTCAGAAGAACAGGATAAGTACAGTGGGCGTCAATGGCGGTGACCCATCTGCGGCCTCGAAAAGCACGCGGCGCGGCAGCACCACTCACGCTAGAGTCGTCCCCGCCGTGGCGTATCTGGGTTTCCTTGATAGTTGTTCATCACATTTGATGACAACTAATACGAAAACCTACTGACTATCAAGAAAACACCATAATTTGATGTCCCGGAGAGGATTCTCGCTCGAGCGGCGCGGTCGCGCCGCGTTCTTTTCGAGGCCGCAGACGGGTCACCGCCGTTCACGCGCACTGTACTAGTGCCAGAAGAGTAGGGCTATGCATCGACTGGGAGCAGATTTGAAGTGAATGTTCCTCCAACACAACATACACTATAAAACGAGGACGCAACGTTTAGAGTTCTTCTCTAGAACACTGGAATGGAAATCCATAACATGAAGCAAAGATCGTGGAGACAATAAAAGATTGAAAAAATCAAGAAGAAAAGAGCTATCGAATCGGTATTGATGAGTGTACAGTCCTTCCCAAAAAGATAGATGGATTGCGCGTGCGGTTTCTTAGTGTTGCCACTGCATCATCGCGGTGGGACCTACTCGACCCTCTCACTCGAAGCATGCTCTCTCCACATCCATCGTACAGGTCCCGCCGCAATGGTGCAGTCGCGCAATCCGTCTGTCTTTTTGAGAAGGACTGTATGTATTGCGCGAGATTTGGAGTGAAAGCAAAGCAGTATCAGCTGCCAATCATGCGTAAACTGTTTTACAATGCGCCGAGTATAAAACAACGAAAGGAAAAATAAAACAAAGAAAAGAGCTTAGTACCTGATCAGCTGGCTGGTGAAACGCCGCCGCGCTGCGTCTCCACAGTTAAAGTGTTCTCTCCAAATAGAGTAGGCTATGAATACTATGAAATCCGAGTGAATGTTAATTCATTCTCAGTAGAAGACCGACAATTGAAAAGAAATAGTCGTCAATCAGGTGAAGGAGTGTGCAACTGCATCCCAAGCATAAAACAGCAACAAAACAGTGAATATACAGTGTATCCGAAACGACGAGTCCGCCCAAGCGGCCCACGTCACAGCCAAATCATCGGTTGATATCAGAAAGATAACGGTGAAACGTGATACGCAGACTAGAGATGATGACGTGGATTGCTGGCAAGCGTGGATCCTCGACTGCGTGGGCGGACTCGTCGTTTCGGATAGACGGTATGTATACAGTGAATGTATGTAAATGATGGCGTTGCTTCTGCTTTTGTATTAGAGTCTGTTAGTTTTGTCGCGCCTCCGCAACGCTTACCCAACCCAAAACTAGTAGACCGGACAAAGTGATTTGGTGAAGGCTCGCTATGTTGAAACCAAGGCAGCGGCTGTGGTTTAAGATGGTACGGCACGTTCGTGGAGAGTCACTGGAAAGCATAGTAATCCTGCCCAAGAAGTGGAGTGCACATACAAAGGTACAAGCAAACAGCTCCCATAGGGTTTTCACTGCTTTCCTCGTAAACCAACTCATGGAGATGAATGGAGGGGCTGAATACAATCACAACCCGTTCATTTTCTGCTCTGGTCCTTTTTCAGTCCACTACGCCTCTTCTGGTACTTCCTGCAGTTCCCTGCTCTTGCTTAGAATCGACCAACCTTCCCTTTTTCATTTTGCAAGTCAGCCGTAATTGCTTGTGTGCGTACACACGCCGCACTCAATTTGACGGCGTTGATTAGGTCCTGTGGCGAAATTCGACCCGTTGTCTTAATCAATACGTTCTCATTGGCAAGCACATGCTGAAAAATTATGTGCAATTGGTTCAGATTGATTCATAATCGCACTCTCTATACATTCACTAAGTAGCTTACAATCTCCACCTTCGTTTTTCTTCTGCACTGTACGTCATGTTTCGTTATCTCGTCACTTTTCCTTTTGTTCGGTGCAGTTTTACCAGCCGGTGAAGTCGTGATGGATTTCTTTGTTCATTGTATCCGGTATTGCAGATTGTAATTTATTGCTGTATTCTAAATGTGATTGTGACGAGGTGATTCCTGGCTATGACGGCTTCCTCGGAAAACGTCAAATTTCTGCAACTTCGTAGCGGTGATCGAGTGAATGTGAATTCGTTCTGCAACGTCATTCATTCGGATGATGGAAAGCTACCAACGGATCAAAAATCCGCAGCAGTTTTGGATGCCTATAGAGAGGTTAGTTCCTTCTAGTTCTGTGCATGACTTTTTCATTCGTTTTCTTTATCCTTTTTATTTCATAAGTTGGTGTTACTAGAAAGTGCTTCAGAAGATTTTCTGCGCTAGCTTTATTTTCATTTTATGTGTGTCGTGTCTAGCTTCCTTTACAACTGCTAAAATCATTAGGCTGTTATCCCTGGTAATAAGCATCCGTAAAAGCTTCATTGAAATGTGGCCTTTACTGCTCTCCCTTACTAGAACTGCTGACGTCCAACTTTGCTGAAATTTTTATGGCGTGTAATTTTTTTTCAGAATGCAGTAAATTACATGGAGTTTTTCCTTATTTTTCGAGATTTTCTCTCCAATTTGGTTTTTATGTTCTATAATAAGACTGCACAGTCGAGATCCGTAATGTTTCTGTTTGTCAAATCAGTATCAGATGAGTATAATGCTAAGGATTTTTTGCTCAAAAATTTCATTAACTGCAATCATCTTGCTAGTTTCTTCAGGAAAACCACTTTGCACTTTCATTTGACCCGATTCATTGCATGTCAATTCAGCGATCCCACCTGAGGGAAAAGTTGTAGAGTTATGAGGCCACTTCTTAGATTGTGAATTCCTCAAATTTTTAGAGATAACGTCCTTCAAGGATGTCGTATATACAATACTTTGGGGTTTTTTTTTGCTTTTCATTCTAAAAATTATCGGGGTGTGATGACGTCACGTTATCCACGCAATGTTATTGTTTAGAAGACTATTTTGTTATTCAAACTATGCTTTTTTTTCGCGGTCAGGTGATACTTTTGCCTATTCGGTGTGTGTTAATGCTGCGTTTTCACTACTTCGGCTTTCTTTGGTAGATTCGTTATGAATAGGTTACAACGCCAACAATTTAAATGTGAATCTTTGGAAATCTTCCAAATTTCTTGGAGGCGGTCTTGCCCCTCAACACTAGATCCGCATCTTGAGGACATGATGTATTTGTTGCTGTCTTGTCAACTGAAAATTATAGTTACTTTTAGTTGTTAATCTCATTGAAAGTTATTCGAGAGTTGAATTCTTAGTTTCCGACTGCATTGAGTCGTGTTCGATTTATGGTGTACATACTGGATTCCTTAACAAATGATAACTATTGGTAGTTTTATTACGGCCTGAAGTCTAGATATGGGTTAATGAAATAAATGTTTTACAGCACTTCAAGACCACTGATGTTTCCGTCCCCGCCGTTGAATTTAAAACAGTGGACTCACTTATCGCCGATCTTCCTAGTCGAAGTCACCCTCAGGAATTTGTCAAATTCGTGGAGAAAACGAAGTCGGACTATGATCAGATGGTGGAATACGATTGTGACGAGGAGGTAGCTTCTTAGTGGTAGAGTACTTTGTACCATGTATGGTCGTAGACTTGTTGATGTTTAGGATTACCTCTGGATAAAAAATGTCAACAAAGCTCGAAAGAAGAACAAAGAGAAACTCATCACTCCGCAATTAATGGAAAAAGTGATGGATAGGCTCGAGAAAGAAAGCTGTTTCGAAGTGGTGAGTTCTTATGTTTTCAGAATGGTTCGCTTCATTTCCGCTCTGTTACAAAAAGCATACCTGAAGTACTGATTCTCCATGCAGTTGTTTACGTTTCCACACATCTAATTTAGTCTATGTCTGCACCATCGAATAATCTTCCGTGTTATTACTTATTCGTTGTTGTTTGAATAGAGAATTTTAATTTTTCGTCTAATTTCTTTAGAAATCCATGGCTGGAGTGCTATGCATTCTTCTTGGTCACACTTTTAATTAATTCAAATATTTTTCAGAAAGACGATAGGCGTTTGTTTGTAGGCGTAGCGACAGTGACAGGCTTAATTTATTCTCATTTCCATCGTCTGTTTTTACATGTAAAACCAGAAAAGAGAGAGAATCATGCTGATGTTCCGGAAATCTTTGTATAACTTGTCCACTTCTTGGAATAATGGTGTAAGAAATTAGCCAATAAACCTATTACAACGTCTAGTAGATAGTTTCGGCAAGAAGTGAAGATTTTTATGGGACTCAAAATAGATTATCACATGATTAAGCATTGTTGGGGTCAGAAGAAGTGTATGACGATCGATCCTGTAAGGCTTCCCTGGATGTGATTCATGATTTGAAACCTAAATTTTTAGGTGAAAGGATCTCCTTCAATGATGCCAGGGTCTTCCATGGATGGTGACGATGTTTGCTGCGTTTGCGGTGATGGGGATGTGAACAATGTTAATCAAATAATTTATTGTGACATGTGCAACATAGCTGTTCACCAAGTGAGTTTTATCATGGCTTCTATTGTTTATCGTTGATCGTTGTTTGTAGCCTTACCCTTTCTATTATTATCTATTCACTCTGAAATTTGTTGTTTCTGTTTAAGCAGATTCTAGGGGACCATCTAACACATTTAGGACTGCTATGGTGTGCCGTATATTCCTGAGGGACAGTGGCTGTGCCGCCGATGTAAACTATCGCCATCAACACAGGTGGAGTGTTGTTTGTGTCCCAACACTAGTGGAGCATTCAAGCAGACAAGCGACGGCCGTTGGGCACATGTCATTTGTGCCATTTGGCTCAATGAGGTAATTCTATGTTGCAGTTTGGGTGATCAAGTCACTTTTCGACCTTGAAAAAAGCTGGGATGAAGACATCATGGGTGTCAATCAAATGTCTGCTTTCATGGAAATCTTATCTGATTTCAAGAGAAATGTTCATACATTGTTGATATTTATGCTGTATGTCGAACATACCCCTTCGCAAATTGACGTAAACAATAGCTCTGTGAAGCTTCTTTTTTATGCTGTTGAGTATGCGTCTTACGGCTTTCATGTGAACGCGATAGGAAATAGTTGCAAATTCATGCAAGTTTTTCATAGATTCTTGCATAGAAACGATAGGAAGGGAACAGCTGTGTATTTGAGAAATGGTAACCTAAAAAATAAGCCTTCATGAGTGTAATCGTCTGGGAACCTGGAAGAATTAAACGTGTATTCCCGCAGGCCTTCCTGAATAAATGAGTATCATGCTGAACCCGAATTCCTTACCTGCACATACTGCAAATACTGTTCTTTCGAAACTTAAAAAAATGCTAGTTGCTTTATTCCTCATTCTGTTCACGGCTTCTTTCACATTTCAAGCACTAGAGTTATTTCCGGGCCTAGAGACGTGTATCTGTGGGATA
Source organism: Ancylostoma ceylanicum (assembly GCA_000688135.1). Lineage (NCBI taxonomy): Eukaryota > Metazoa > Nematoda > Chromadorea > Rhabditida > Ancylostomatidae > Ancylostoma > Ancylostoma ceylanicum. The sequence continues at coordinate 16,268 of JARK01000220.1, read as the reverse complement.
CCTATTGAAACAAAAAAAAAATCATGATGCAAAACAGTCATCATAAGGGCAATTCGTATTAGATATTTTATTATTCGTTTATTATTCGTATTAGATATATTATTAGATGCGTGCGTCAGTTGCGCGTCAGACGCACATATCTAGCTGCAGAAGAATTTTCATCAAGGCTGGATTACATCTTGAATGAAAATACCGCGTGGCCACCGCGAATAGCCAGAAAACTTTAATCGTATGCGTCTCGCTTTCGTCTGAGCTGCGTCAGGGCTGTGACTGGGTATATTCTTTATTGTATAGACTTACGCGCGTTAAACGCACGCATCTCCCCCCCCCCTTCCCCTCCGTGCAAAACGTTGATTTTGACGAAATTTGGAGTAATTCCCACAGTGCACATACCCTACTGTACAAACATATGGCTGCAAATTATTTCCAGCCCAAATGAAACTGGAATTGTGAAACCCACTGGCTCCGAACCACGCTGGAATGTTTTCTTACCTTGGCTTTTTTCTTGAGAGCTGAAATATTGCCACCATTTTACTCCCGAACGAACATCCACAGCCTCATTTCTTTTCTAGATTTTTTCTTGTACCAGTTGTCCTACGCGTTGGAAAGTGTAGGTATGAGAAAGGTTATCGTTGGAGTTTGAAATCGCCTGAAAGTTCTAATCTTTTTTCTTTGCTCGAATGGAGATTGATCCAGCTGTTGTTAACATAATTGTAGCGCTTCAAATCCTTTTCTTTTATGCAATGAAAGGGAAAGGAAACGTTTCACATTCTGAACAACATCGCCGAGTTGGACTCCCTTGTTTCTGAACACACCAACAGAACAGATTTGGACGTTATAACACGTTCTTAGCCGTCGCCCATTGTAAACTCGTTTTTCTCGATCGTGCAGAGACCGGTGATATTGCTCAAATCATTTGTGGAACCACTCATTTCTGTAAAGGGTTATTATTCACCAAATGAAACAGTGCAGAAAAGTACTAATTATCCTAATTTCTCAGGTGCACTTTGGGAACACCGTTTTCTTGGAGCCGATCGAAGGTGTTGATGCTTCGCTGGAGCGTCGGTGCAAGTTGAAGTGTTTAGTTTGCAGGTAAGGTAACTTTTTTTCTATCACGATCACATAAGGTGCTTTTTTGTGGAGAATCCCAACCACTATGAAAGATAGAGTGGTCGCCGTTAGTCCCACACGTGGGATCTGCTACAAGTTCGACTTAACTACTTCATTAACATTTTAAATTTTTAGGAAGAAGATGGGCGCTTGTCTACAGTGTTCGACTCGGAGCTGCCTGAAAGCTTTTCATGTCACCTGCGCTCAACAGTCAGGAATGGCGATGCAGATTCAGACGAATCCGGATCCTGAAAGCTCTGATCTCGTCGATGTGCAGGTGAGTGAGTGCCAGCTGCACCTTGTTTCAAAGGAAACCTTTTTTTATCATCTGTTTTTCAAATGTGACTAGACTTTAATCGCTTCTCGGCTTTCTGGCTAAGATCAAAGTTTAGTTTAAATGTGACTAGAGTGAAGCCTTCTACTGCATCAAGCAAATGACTGTACCATCTTAGAGGCAGACGTGGGGAAGTCGTTGAATTCAAGTTTCCAATGTAGTATAGGATACTCGACTCTGCTAACAATGTATGTGGTGCTAAAAGTTGTGAGAATCGGGAAGAACCAAAGTTTTTGAGTTTATCAATCTCGGTGCACCTGAAAGAGATCATGAGCAGTGTAGCATGGATGGGTGCAAAAAAAATGAGTGTGAAAGAACGAACAGTTTTCAAAATAGTATGCACCTATGAGACATGCCGGGTAAAAAAAAACAGCAGAGGATCTGTAAAATTCAACAAAAAAAAAGGAAGAATTAGTTGTAGGTTCCATTCAAGTTTTACTGTTCGTTTGATGTGGCAGGTAACTATCACAAAAAAAAAACGAAGAGAAGTGCTACTATGCTATCAAAAGAGAGAAAGGTAAAGGTGGAAACAAGTCGAGCTAGCTGAGTGTCACTTAATACTTTTATTATTTTTACCGGCTGGGTCCCCAAAGCCTCCGCCCTTCCATACCCTTGCTTACTTTCTGCGTTGGCACTGCTTACTATGATTACGTTCCTCGTTAGGTCTTGTCTGGGAAACTCAAAACTGATCCAGTTTTGTGTCTTGGGAGTAGCAGCGGTCTCGGTGCTCGATGGTGACCCTTCTAATTTCTTTAACAGTCTAGGAAGAGTTAGCAGGAGAGTTACGACGAGCATGTCTGACAGGTATTGGCTGCAGTGTACGTTAGCGTGTATTTAAAGAAGTTGTGCTGGTAGAGAGAAGCGTGTAACACAGTGCCTATATGCCCGCTCTCGCTCGCACCGTCAATGGCTCGGCCTTACCCCTAGCCAACCGCGCCACCCATCCTTTGGGGAAGTAAATTGCTATCAGATAAGACTGGGAGGATAAAGCGCTCATCTAGTACATCAAGTGCCTACCTGCAAGTCACTGTATAGTAGGGCACATTCGCATTCAATGGCTCTGCAGTGTTCAGGTAAATTTGAACGTGTGGTGACTCCCACGAACGTTAATGATTAAAGCCAACCACTCTATCCTTTCTCCTGGCGGTATGCCTTGTTTATTCGTAACGAGTGTTTTTCTTTTGCTCCTATTCGCTTTTGTATATGACAAGTCTCAATTTGAAATTGTCGCTACTGCGTTACTTTGTAGGAAATGACCTTATATCCCTTATTTAACTTGTGATTCAGCACTGATTGTGGGCGCTTGCTTCTTTGACCAGACATAATGCTATAATCGCTCGCTGTTCATTCCAGCGCTTTGTTTATTGCCATCTCCATGCTGTTGATGATGAGTGCGATCCAGTTGCTCGTAAAAAACGTATGGACGAAGCGATTCGACGGGCTCGTCGAAGCATGGCTGCGAAGACGTGTAAAACGCCAACTGTGAAGTATGCTAAATTGTTTTTTAGTTCTCTCTTCTACTCCTTATCGATACTTTTAGCATGCCTATTCTATCGTCGGAAGCAGTGGAGAATATAAGGAAACAAGTAGGAATTGTTGTGGATGACATTGTTCAGTACTGGTATCTCAAAAGAAAAAGTCGATGTGGTGTTCCCCTCATAAGGAGACTGCAGGTTCGTTGCATTTCATACATTGCTCGATACTCTGCTGAAAAGTATATGTGTGTCAGTTTGTCGTGTATATTAATATGAACTTTCCCAGCTCAACCAGAAGGTTTCTCGGTCATCAAACTTCCTAGCTTCGGAACTCGATCAAGAAGATCAGTCCGTATATCAGCAGTTTGCCTTGAAGCGAATGAGTCTGGAGACCACCAGATTATTGTGTGAACAAGTGAAGAAACGGGAGAGCCACAAACGAAGCCATGTAAGAATTGACCACGCTTCTACTTTTCCATAGACTATTCTTCATTCAATTCTATTCTATTTGTTTTCCAACATAATCAGTTTTATTCTGTAGCGAAAGACATCATCTATGCTCATGTCTGCGTTGCTCAAGCCTGTTTCCCTTGTGCTTGAAGAAATACTCGATCGTCTTTCTGAAAAAGATAAAGAGAAGGTGCGTTGATTCTCATAGCTTTTAGTTTTTGAATGAAAATTACATTGCTGTTCAGGTTTTTGCGGCTCCAGTTACCTTGGATGGCTATAAAGATTACATCAAACACCCAATGGACCTTTCCACAATGAGGAAAAAAGTTGAGAAGGGGAAATATGGTGGGGTTTATGGTCATTCTCTCCACATTATGCTTCTTATCGTTTTTGTTTGCTTCTGCGTGCATTGCTTTACTAGTCTTGAAATGTACGGGAACAACTCGTTGGGAAAACAAATTTGCTTTGCGAGTTGAGAGATAACTGTAAATAGATAAGTGAATTGAAAGTGGGTTATTAACCCAAACCATACGTCGGAGATTCCTATTCACTTTAACAAAATAGAATGTATTCTTTACACTGTTTCGCGCGCTTCATTGTGCTATTTAGATTTTCTAAGTTCTGTTGTCATAATCCTTTCAGGGTTTCCACGGGCTGTTGCTCATTCTAAATAAAATGAGCTGTGTTCTTCAATTCATTCTTCACTTTGAAGCTACATATGCAATATGGTTTTCACTGGTTTATGCTTAGGTGTGAGAGCCTTTTACAGATTCGATAGCTGCGTTGCGTACCGATGTGCTTCTCATGACCGATAACTGCGAGAAATTCAACGTGGAGAACGCTTACTTTCTGCAATATGGTCGCAAGTTCCGTAAAATTGCTCTCCAACTCCTTGACAAGGAAGAGGATAGGGAGCGCACTCTTGAGAAGGTACATATTGTTATTCCACATGTATAGAAAATGGCACGAAATTCTTTGTATTTCCAACTTTTTCTCACCGTTTGCACCTGGCGGTAACAGTCTTTGCCTACGGCAGACAATTCCATTTCTATTACCTGTCAATTAATAGCTTATATGGAAAACTGAGAGACAAATTGTTTGATTTTTGACCCCTTAACTCTTTTATTTTGCACATTAAAGTTGAGTATGCAGTATGATCACTGTAGTCATTAACGACTTTCTTCAATCTCATTAACAACGCTTGATTGCCCATCTTCCAAAACTCCGCGGCCTTGCCTGAGTAAGCCAGTCATAGTCGTCCATAGTGCAGAAGCTCCTTTCTCATAAATCATTTTTGAGGGAAAAGGTGTAAGTGATGGGGCCATGGGGACGACTGTAGTGGGCAAGATACCTTCTCCCAGCTCCCGTGGCTGGTGAGTGCTGCGTGCGGGTATGCGGGAGGGTAACCTCTTACCTAGACGTCAGCATAGACTGTCTCCCGTCCTAGCAGATTGCAGTACAGCATTTCACTCGGGTCTCAGCAGAGTACAGCAACGATACTGTCCCACTGCTTCTGGAACAACCCATCAGCAAAGTTTATTTCTGCTTGGTAACTGTTGTTTAATTTACAGTTGTTGTCCTGTGAGCCAGAGGAATCCATTTTGGCAGAAGTATCGCGTGTTGGATTATACGATGTTCTCGAAGCTGACATCTCAAAAGAAGAAAGTGAACAGGAGTCCGATCTGGATAAAAAGAAGAGGTTGTCGTTATCTTCTGCATTTCTGAACAGTGCAGAGTATTTTAATTTACGCTATTTAGAACGCCTCGGCCACGTGAAGCGAAAGATTCTGCTATTTCTTCTACAGTTGAATCAAAACAAGTGGGAGGTTTGGGGTTGGGTTCATTCCTCGCTCCTAACGTGTTGAGCGGAGGACTATTCACAATTAATGGTATGTCTTTTTGTGAATATAATTCAGATTCCCAGCGTACTTTCAAGGCATAGCACTTTACTACGATTCAAATGGTGTACGTGAAGTGTTCCGGAGTGACATACAAGTCGTCCTACAAGAGTCCATTCAATTGCTGTTTTTACCAGTAGTCTTTGCTTAATATATCGATCAAATTTCAGCCAGAGAAGCAAAAGAAACATGAATGGAGTTAGTTGGTGTATGTGATCTGAAAATGACCTAAAAACTTGATCGAAAATGTTACAATATGCATAAATAGGCCTGGCTCTGGGCCAAGTGTGACTATCAAAACTTAGGGTTTGGTTTTCTCATACAAGCAATTTCGAGAATAGTCTCGTTCTCTGTTCATCATCACCGATCTTCCGTTGATCATGCATAATCTTCTCGTAGTCGTCATCAAAAACACGAGGCTTTATTCCACTTGAAACCATTGTCAGAAGCCGTAATTTTCGATGTTTTGTTTCGAAACTAGAGGCTGAATAAGTGCATATGGCGGCACCAACAATCTGCACCTGAAGTTTGGTCTAAAATTTTTCTGACTTTCCTGCAGATCTTTAAGGCCTGTTCGTAACAAAAAAAGTTCAAATCCAGCACTAGTAGATAAGTTTCAGTTCGACGAAAAAAATATCACTGCTGCATAGAAATGTATAATAACTTATGTCCCACCCTTTGAAATCATTTTCGGCAATTCGCGGAGATTCTAATTTTGAACGCGCTCTTTGAGGTAACACTCTGACTTTAACCCTTTGACGACCGTGTGGCTCACCGGTGAGCCGCGCTTTTTCGGTCGCGTGGGACCGTGCGGCTCACCGGTGAGCCACGCTCTTCTAATCAACTTCTGGTCCGCATTCTCACATTATTCCGCTGCATTTTCACTCCAAGTTGATGGAATACTTCTAAACAGTGTTCTGTAAGCTGTGCCTCGAGACACGCCAACTTTTTATTCCAAAATAGAGAGTGTAAAGGATGGATTTTTCGAAAAGGAGGTTAAATGGGTTACATTTGATAAGCAATGAAGCTATAAAATCCAAACGCATGTCCACTTTTGTTGCACAAAAACACTTAACTATACCTTACGCTCATTTCTTCGTTGAAGTGAAGGCCTGGAGGAGTATATTCTCTGGGTATCTTTCCTAATAAGACAAGAAACGTCTTAATCCAACTTCTTGCAGATTTAGAGTAGGGAAGATAGGGTTGAATGCTCTCATTTGTTGTCCAGTGGGACTAGAAATCTTCGAAAACTAGATTCCTAATTGGCTTTCTGAAACTATCTGTTTTTGCTTTAGTATTGTTATAGTAATTGAGCGAAGCCACGCGGCTGCGGCGCTGTCGAAAGGGGCGTTGGTCCCACGCGCCAGACACGCGAAAACGGGCGCGGTCGTCAATGGGTTAACACATTTTTTTTGAAAATGGCTTATTGTTTAGTGTGCATAGATTGAGATAGCATAAAAAAAGAAAGTACAAAACTAACTCTTACTTTGTTCAGGTAGTACATCAAAGACGAAACGGAGAACGAGTCCCGTTGACAAGACTCCAAGCCATAAGAGGCGAAAGAAAGAAACGCTTTCCTGTGAGTTCTGATATCACATCTACAGTGCGTGTCAAAACTTTACGCCCACCCTAGAAATTCGCTGTTTCGGACGAGGATCAAAATTTCCCGAGAAGTGGAGTTCACTATCGTTTTCGGTGTGCTTGAAAACCACCGTAAACTTTTACTAGATCTTTACCTAGTAATCCTCTAGTTTTTTATTCGTTTTTGAAGGAAAAGCGAGGCGGTTCAAAACTTTACGCCCACCCTTGGAAAGGCTTTTTTTATCGTAATAGAGCTGGGCGATGCCTGTGAATTAACATTTCCCAGATTCTGCTTCGCTGATTACTACTCCAAATAGTCAATTCCTCGTAGCGGTAACAAAGTTGTTCTTGGCTCTCGCGAACTTAGATGCTGAGCCGGAGGAATTTGTATCTTTGAGGCTCTGTAGGTGGTGTGATTGGTGTCTACTGCCGTCAGCAATTATGCCATCTAAGTTCCTCATGGTTTCTGAATTGCAAAAACAGGCGTGCTATTTCATAGGGGTGACATTGAGAGGCTGTGAGTTAGACGTGAAGGGTGCTCCGAGTCGTGATCCTGGCGGAAAATGAAGTGGTGCGCGCTGTGTCAAGGGAAACATGGAGACAAATGCCTTTGTAGAGCACTGCTATAAGTTGATGAGATTATCTGAAGCCCACCTCTGCAACCCTGAAGTCAGAGATCCGTCCTGATCACCGAAGTTCAACCGCCAAAGTTACGGCAAACAAGAAACCTCCCACTTCTCCCATGAATCTCTACAGTAATGCAAAATCCAGCCAGGAAAATCGTGGTGTGACTTCAACGCTCACCAGTGAACACATCATCAGATGATATGAGTGAAATCCTGGATGTTAGCAAGCACTACAAAAAATGCCACCCAAGCCCACGAGCTGTCCATTTTGTACCTGACGAAATCACTCGACTCCAAGAGCAGAGTGGCGTATGCCAGCGAACATGCCTTACATTCTTGTTTCAAAAATCCTTGAACGCTGAAATGCGTAGGGTCTGGTCGATTTGGAAACAGCCAACGAGAATTTAGTGCGGATTTTCTCGGTCGACGTTGTAGAGGAGGAGGCCCAGACGGGTGATATGGTGTCGGCCTTGAAATGTCTTCAAGTGTTTCCTTTTCTGTCCAAATTTATTACAGTTGCTCATAGAAGTACCGGATAAGCGTCTGCGCTCTACTAGGTTTATAAGAAAATTTCGTTTTGTTCACACTTCTTCAGTGATGGGCTTGCTCAGTTAGCGACTGTCAAAATACCCTGAGCATTGATTTTAAATGTTCCACAGGGTTTTCCACGGTCTCTGTGAACGCTACTACATCAGACTGCATCATTTGTCGGTTTGTTAGCAACACCTTTCCTGAGTAATCGATATTTTTCGAGGGTGGGCGTAAAGTTTTGAACCGCCGCGTTTTTTCTTGAAAAACGAATAAAAATTTAGCGGATCGCTAAGAAAAGACCTCGCGAAAGTTTACGGGGGTTCCCGAGCACGCCGAAAACGATAGTGAACTTTATTCCTCGAGAAATTCTGACCCTCATCCGAAACGGCGAATTTTTAGGGTGGGCGTAAAGTTTTGACGCGCGCTGTAGTGAGATTACTACTGTTTAAAAAAATGCTGGCCACATAGAACTATGTATATGCAAAAAAAACTCGAGTAAGAGTTGCACGGCAAGTTTGTTGTAAGCAACTCTGCATTATACAGTGTCTCCCAAAATAATGTTTACACTGTGCCCTTGTATAACATCAACACAAATGAACTGAGGAAAAACTTTTGGGATCTGTGTTGGCAGCCGCACATCGTCTGCAGCGATGTAGGACAGATCTGCTGTGATTTCTATGGAATTAGAAACACTCACGATCGCATCTTTCATGGCCTTGATGATTTGTGGTTTTCAAGTGTACAGCATGTCCTTGACGCTTCCTCGCGTTTAGGAATTTGGCGTCGTCAAATCGGAAGATCTGTAGGTATTCCACACTTCTGTAGGTATTTCACACTATTGCGTAGGCCAATCAATCCCCCACGGTCCACTTCGGGGTTGGGGTTCACTTTACTACAGTTGCTGGTGTACCAATGTAAGGGTCCTAAGTGGCTCAATAGTGCGAACACTTTGTGGATTACCCAAAAGTGACCCCGAAAAAGTTCCCTCTTATTGTTTTCGTTGGAGTTAGTAAAGTTCAAACAGTGTGAGCATTATTTTGCGACACCTTGTATTTTAGAAAATTACAGAATTTTATCATTTTATCACCTTTCTGCTACTTAGCGAGTTGTGATTCATGTAATACACATGCAGGTACCTCTTTACGACAGTCGCCAATTACTTCGTTTCTTTCACCCTCATCGTTAACCGGCAGACGATCTATGGTTCGGCAAAACGGGACCGCCCCTCTCATGGCATTCCGCAATAATTCAGTGAAAAGGTATGTCCCTCGTTTTTTTTATCGAGTTCATCGAAGTTTGCTCTGTTCCCTCGTCCTTCTCTATTATCACTCACCTGAGACAAGTACTTTTCAAGTATTGTAAATAACCGCTTCAATCAATGTTCCATTCGATATCCTGAATGTTTATCCTCGTTTTACACTTCCTTTTGCCAATGATCACAGCGATTATTGTAGTCCTTTGCCTGCCGACGTTGCGTCATCTGAGTCGTCGGCAGAAGAGGAAGATGGAAACACAAATCGCCGAAGAACTCGATTTGGTGACCACGCCAAAATGGAAATACAAGTTTGTTCATTTCCCGTTTTGATATAACTGAAATCTTCTCGGTGTAAAAATAATACTTCACCCAGAATTCTAATTAGGTTTGCTGTGGGTAAGCAGCTTTGCTGCCGCAATGATTTGTAATCGTGATGGACCGGTGACTCCACACATGAGCATGGAGAAATAGTGGAAACATTTAGTCAAAGCACAATTTTTCCACCATGTTACTAACAATTAATCCGCAATGGTCCCAAATGGCGTATTAGCACGTACCTGAGAAGTAAATACAGACAGTCAAGAGTTGGCAACTTTTTTTAGAGGAATTCTAGAGGTTTTGCCTCTTTACTGCATTTCTGAATTGAAATGAACTTGCAAATGAGATTTGGAGGAATGATTTTTTCCGATACAATATGTAGATGAAACTCCAGAAGAATCCCGAGTTATTTTCTTCTGTTTATCAAAGAATTCTATTTTCATTCCAAGCATGCACTCAAAAAATTGTAATTATGTGTGGCACACTTCTATTTGGTATCTAATGATGTGCTGCTTTGTCCATTCCACACGACAACATTCTCCTGGAGTTCATAATGAGCCTCGATTCCTAGGAGTTGAGCGACTTCGACGGCTACCACCACAACGATCTAGTTGTTGTCGATGGGATCGCGGGACGGTTAGTTTTCGATGTCAATTTGACACTGCTTTTGCCGTGCATTCCTTCGTTTTTTCAGAGTCATTGACCCTGTTGATGCACGTGTTGACGGCGGATTACCGAGTGAGCTTGTTAGCGAGTGCAGGATGTCTGCTCACAGAAGGGAGTCCCAGATTTGTGTCTACCTCTTTGAGAACGAAAACAAATGGTGAGTTAGCTCTTTCTTAACTGTGTTGTAGAAAAGACTCCTTGGAACATCTCATTCACAATTATAAGTTTTATAATATGATTTTTCCTTGTAAGGTGTAACGTTGCCTTAATATGTACAAGTAGTGAGTTGTTTGGTGCTTGGGTAATCTTTTTCACTAACCTCCTGATTTGAGGTTTCCTTCCTATTTCCAAGCATTTTATTCTACTTTTCAGGGGATGGTACCCTTCTCGAGATGTTCGTTATCTTAATACCAATGGCGACAGCATGTCTTCATTATCATCTTTCAAGTTAGCAATGAAATGGTAACTTTTCCTCATTTGTTTTTTCTTTTGATAATTTCTCACACTGAAGTCATCTACAATTCGCTACATACCAAGGGAAACATTAGTGGAAAAGCTGTTGCTATTCAGAATACTTCAGAGAATATTTCGTACTTTTGTAAAATAGTGTTTAATAGTTCTCCAATAGTACAAGTGTATGCAAGAGTTTTATGCTTCTTGAGTGAGAATTGCAAGTTTTCTGAACGGGAATGCTTTGGAATTTGTGCGAAGTGAATCTCACTTTTCCAGGCATAAGAAAATGATGGAAATGTACAGTGGTAAACAAGCGATGCCGTCACGATGACAGTTTGTCTGTTATTTGACATTTTTGCCCGTGTTGCTAATTCTCAAGTTGTCCAGTCAGAAACTGGTTGTATGTTTTGCGGAGTAGCCAATTTATGCGGTTAAAATGGATTTTGTTGTATTGTATTTTTTTTTTGCGATATCATCTAGTGTCTTATCTCGTTATCAGTGTATATGTTAGATGAGTACGGCAGTCTTCAATACGAACTAGGGACCGCATGTTCAAACTTGTACATTGCTGTGCTGAAGTTTAGGTACTGTCTGTCTACCATTCTCATGCTGACGCGCAAAATTCTCATTGAAGGTCTCATGATACTCTGATTCACTATTGCATTGTTCTGATGGTGTATTTTTTTTCCTCCCGTGGATTTCTTCTATGCATGTTTTAGCGGTGAAATTTTTCTTTTTTTAGTGAAAATTCCCAGCAAATTTAGCCTGAAACACCTGTATATCGTTCCCTGTTGCATTGTTGTACAGACCATTTGTTGTATTGCTTTATCTACGAAATTTGTCTCGAAGGATAACATGTTCAACCTTGCTCGTTTTTTTCTTCTTCTTTTTCTTATTAGGCATTATGCTGAAGCAGGAACGGGTCTTTTTACCGAAACAGGTGATCTAGTCGGAAGCATAAGGCTATGAAGCAAGTCCGGCCCAGCTTGTAGCCAGCTTAGGCTCACTACACGAAATGAGAAAAAAATCGCGTAATTCGAGTGAGATAAATCAAAGTGTATAGCAAAAAGTCCTTGAAGAGGAAAGAATAGAATAGCTACGAAGGTTCTCACCTTTGGGTGAGACCATTTTATGTGTCGGAAACACGGCTTATTCAGTCCAAATTGTGAGGCGAGCGCGGGCTCCAACGCATGGCTTCGTATTTTCCCCGTCAGATTTTCCTCAACCAGTCATACGTGAAACGCACCTCCTATCCCGTCAGGGAGCGAATGATGAGGAATTCTCGCGATGAGCACGGATCTCATAATGGAATGCACGCGCGGGAGCACATTATTCAGGAACCTAATGCTGGACCCTTCTTCTTCCCACCACAGACTTCCCGAGAATTGAGTTCGGAGTATCATTTTTCAAAGTTAAAGACAGAGGCCCACCTCACGTCGTTTTCGAGTTAGTAACATATTCCGAACCTCCTCGATCCGCTGATTCTGGCATTGTACTTGAAATGGCCCAAAATGGTCTCTAAACGCGTTTTGCCTGACGGGGTTTGTACTCGCTTGCTAGAGCAAATTTACGTGCAAAGACGTGTATCACCGTTGATCTCAGCGATCGGACAGGACAAGACGGGTTCACCCGACGCTGCTGCCGTGGCGGGCAGCCAGCATCAATTAGCGCTTTTTGGAGCGGATCCGCCCCTGCTCCAAGAATTGGGTACTTTGACCCTACCAAAAACAGAGGTTTCGTCACTTTTGTGACTTTTACTGTACATTGTTGGAATCAGCGTGGCGAGGGGGTCAAGAATCTGCTAATATCGTCTAAGTGAGAAACGAGGTGGTCCTCTGCCTTTAAGGAACACGTATGTCCGAGTCGAAGCGCCGTGAGCGGATGGGAGATTCTCCAAGATCCGGACAACGGATGGACTAGAAATCACTGAACAACGGGTAACGGATTAGGTATCGTCCTACAGGGCACCACGCACCGAGGCAGGCCAGATGGTCTAAGCGAAGTCTTTCTCGTTCTGACGAAGAGCGAAACGTTTGGAAAGGTGCAATATGAGAGCAACCGATTTCTTCCTTGTCAAAAAGCCCTCCGTCCCACAGTCATCAGGCCACTAGCGACGCCATTCACGTATGTTCTGTTTGTTTTGTTCCATGCTTCCCCTTTCTTCCGTAAAAGCCAAAATGAAAAAAAAAAATAATTTTCTGGAAATTCACTTGAAAAATTACGGGAAGACATTCCCGTCTTTTTATTTTCAAGCACTGAATAGTAGCCACAACAGATAAGATCAACAAGAGCATAAACACCATCGTCACCAATATAGTGTAGCTGCCACTGTGAACAGGACAAGAGACAGCGCTAAGTTTGCACTTTGAGGAAGAGCTCGGTAGGTGCTTTCGACGTATCGTTGCATGATGGTGGCCAGCATGAAAGAGATCAACATGCCTAGCGGAAAGGCTGCAATACACCAGTCTTCATTTGCATGGTTTTCTAATTCACTTAGAAATTTATCAACGTACGCCAGTAGATGTAGTCTGAGTAGAATTCAACGATAAAATAAACTGGGAGATGGGCAAGATAAAGCGCATAGGAGATATCGGCAAAATGGGCAGTCACTTTGTTAGCAAGTACAGTTACCTGAATGCTTTCAAGTTCTGATGTGTTGTGGTGACAGGCTGCTCTGCATTCCGAGCAGGGATGAGCGGAAGTCAGATTTGAAATTTCGGAAGTCGGAACTCGGAAGTCGGAAGCTCCAAAAATCTCCGGAATATCGGAAGTACCGGAAGTCGGAAGTCGGAAGTACAGAGGGCACAAGTGAAGAGGTGTATACGTATGTGTATGTATGTATGTACGTGTATGCATATGGATACTCAGGGGTGTATGTAGCGGTTAACTCACTAGAGTTCATCCAACACGCTCTTCCTAATAATATTGAGAAGTTGTGGGGCTAATTAATTAAGATATTAAAAATAAATTAAAATATGTAGAATCCTCTCGTATAGATTTAGAAAAATTTTCTTATTTAAAAACTGCGCAGAAGTCAGTGACAGTCAGTGGCGGAGGCATTATTGGACAGCCAGGGAGAAGCATATAGGTTGAATAGCTAGAGTTTCCTTCATTCTATTATATATTTGTTGGGCGAAATTTCAAAAGCAAAATTGGGTGCTTATTCTAACATCAGACGATCAAGTTTTATTAGGGTGAGTCATAAGTCTTAGGAATTTTCCTATAGATTTTCTTGAAGTTCCAGAGCGCAAATGAAGTTTGCTTTACAACATAACGGGGTTGTTCTTTCACTGCACTTGAAAGCAGTCCTTTTTTAGCTCAAGAAAAGAAGCAAAATTGCGTTTCTGACCATTTTAGGTTTTTAGGGGGACCATTTTAGGACCATGAATCACCCTAATAAAATATAAAATTAATAATGAAAGCCATGAAATCAAGTTGATCTACTGCAAAGTATTTTTAGATGTTTCTAGCACCTCCCCCACCCTCTCCGCTTCCCCTCCATCTGCGTCTGTCTCTGTGGGAGCTCATGCGAGAAAATGCAACCTGTTCAATGTCCAAAAAAAACTTCTAGAACTTCCGAAAACTTCCGGCTTTTTTTTCGCGTTTTTCGGAAGTCGGAAGTCGGAAGTCGGAAGCCCAAAAAACACCGGAATATCGGAAGTTTCGGAAGTCGGAAGTCGGAATTCCGCTCATCCCTGATTCCGAGGCTTTTGGATCATTGTTGGTCCGAAAGCTACAAGATAACAAAAGGCAGTCCAGTGAATATTTTATCGTGGAGAATAGGAGCTTCATGGAGAGCAGACTGTTTTGGCTGAGAAAGCCGAGTGAGTTGGGGTCCTGCTTAACTGGGCTCCTCTTCGTTACAGCCCAGGATTCGTTGAGTTCACGGAGCAGTGACAAAGACTACTGAAGTATTTTGCAACCAGGTCGATCCTTACCAGTACTTCCAATTTTTTACAAGTTGGCGGCGACTCAATCTATCGCCTTTGACTACAACTCTTGAATGGAATTCTATAAAATGTTCTTCTAAAGATAAATCTATAAAATTCTATAAAATGCCTAAGAAAATGAACAATATAAATGATTGGGGCTAACTCAGGCCTGTAAAGTTGGCATAAGTGGATTATTTATCGATTTATTCAAAGAGAACACTCATGATTTATGAGAATAATTCAGGAGGGTCACTGATTAATTTGGAGAATACCCCTTGGATGGAGCTCTTTGTTGTCTTCGTTGTATTTCCTGTTTTCAGGTCAAACGAACATTAATATTTTCCACCCTGTCTATGCCTATTAACAATTTATATATGCTGTTCAATGAAATGTTCAAGAACTCACACCGCTCCGTTTTAGTTTCTTCAGCAATAGAAAGGAGCTAGCAAAATGCCAATGACTATGGTGAGGAATCAGGTGAGAACGTACCCGTTCGCATTCAGTGCAAAGAATCAGCAACGTTGTGACAGCGGTACACAGTCGCAGTTCCATCATGTTGAAAGGAATGGGGAGCAGAGCCGCCAGAATAGGGGAGAAGAAGCAAAGATTCAGGAGGGTATCAGCTTTTTCATCTGGAATCGCGTCTGATACTACTCCGCAAGTATACTAGAATTCACTACAATGCTCTGTAGTGTTTTTTAAAGCTTTCTAATCACTCCTACTCGAAGGATTTCAGTAACACTATCTTGCACGGTCGGCTTACGTACACAAATCGACAAAGTAAAACTCCGCACCACCTATTATGAAAATAGCGAATCAGCACAGCAGACAGGCGGTGCTGTGTGATGCAAGGATGATTGAGAGCGACCGTAGGTTAATATGCATGAATATAAAGGGAAAGAATTGCACCAAAACAGCAAGAACTCCACTAAAAATTAGTGGCTAAATAAGATGCGCGGAAATTTGGGTAGTATTGTAGTGCGTTTGAACAAGTGCAGAGAATATGATTCTACTCAGAGCGTAAAGAACGCATGCAACAAAAGATGTACAGTGTTTTTCCAAACTATGCGCTACGATTCGGTATGTTGCCGGAGTAGTTTGATCCCACCATAAGGTATGTAGGAAAATGAGTAGCTATGTAGAAATGTTCTTACAATGGGTAGTTGTCACTTCGATAGCGTTTATCTTATTTTAACCTCTAGAAAAAAGCTTTAACATATGCGCGAAATGACACCTACATTTCACTTTGGAATCCAGTGGAACTGTATGCTTCAGCAGATGCTCCTTTAGCTCGTAGGATACCCGAAAACCTCTCGCTGATGACTGCAGATATTTCAATCCGTTGTTCATGAAACAAAGCAAACAATCAAAACTTACTCGTTGAGTTACGAAGTATGCTACCATTCCTGAGCTGAACTGCCAAAGTCTAGATAATGTGTAGTAGAATGAAAGCGGCTCGAAAATACAGAGGTGAAAGATAAGAGATAAAAGAGAGATCACTAAAAAATGGAAAAAGATGTGCTCGAAAGTTACACGAGGTGCTTAAAAAACCTTCAAAATCAAGTTCTTGTCATAGCTGGTCACATAGTTCCAGTGGCGGACGCTGAAAGTGGGTGGAAGGGAGGGGAGGGGAGGGAGG
>JARK01000219.1:75969-91234 GCA_000688135.1 Ancylostoma ceylanicum | reverse complement strand
GGGGGGGGGGGGGGGTGGCATTTGGCGCAGTGATAAGAGGTGCCACGCACGCGGCCGGTGATTCGGCTTCACCTCAGGCAAGCCCCTCCCGGTTGAATTGGTACCAGGAAGAATGATAGAAATAGGATAAAAATAAACATAAAATGAAGAGTGATAGCTGATCATAGACTCCGCGATTGGGTCTAGCTAGTGTGCAAGTACACTCCCCAACTTACAGTTAGATTACCTTTCAGGAAGCTCGACGTCAACTTCTACGTCTTGCAGTACTTCTCGTTCTCGTGGATAATCCAGGAATTCGGGATCCATTAAACGAGACGTGACATAGTCTTCAGATTCTGGCGAGTAGGTGGCCTGAATTATGCAGCATTCAAGGTAGCTGGAATTGTGTGCAATTATAGGAGACTATCTGAATACTTTGCTGCATATACGACTACGTAAGAGTGATCATACCGTGAACAGGGATTGTTGTTCGTTAACGTAATTCACCAGTGCTTCTCCTGTGAGTTGTTGGGCATACCATGATATCGGTTGTTCTACAGGCACACCTCAACAGGAAAATCTTCAATTTCTTTGAATTCTTACTCTATACTTATGTATTACTGTGGGAAATGCAGCTTTGCGCCATCCCCTTTTAAGGAAAGAACTTACTGAGTGTGAATGCCTCTCTATTCAAAATTTCCAGCACCAATGCAGTTAAAATAAGCATTTGGAACAGTTAATAGTCGTTTTTTTCTGGAAAACAGTGAAGAATTAAGAAGCAATAATGGTATTTGGGTTCCATTTTTGGCGGACGTAGAAATCCCCAGCCAAGGGGATGAGGGAGCTTGGTAAAACAATGCGGTCCCTGCCATTTTAAGGATTCGGTTGAAGGGGCAAAATGATGTAAATAACAGTCGTAGTATCAAATAATCAAGAATCAATATGTATGTTTAAAATAACAAAGGTTTAAAAATAAACTAATACAAAGATTTTGAAAATGAAATTATATTTTTGAAAAGAGCGTCCCTTCCCCTTTCATTACTGATTGGGTTGAGAGCACCTAACCGGGAGTAATAGTAATTTTTGTGAGGTAACAGCTTCAAAAACTCTGATACTAGACGTGGAAAAGGTAAACAGTACCATTGATGTAAGTAGAGCAGTTCTCTATAACGTTAGAATAACTTCTCGGGCAACTTAAATGCGTTTGGGAACGTGTTTAATGTAATAGCTACTTATTTAGCAGCATTGTCAACAACGATAACGATGGTTTGTTGACGTGGTCTCTCAAGCCGATTATGAGTTTCTAGTGTCAGCTGTTTAAGAGATGGAAGAATGAATTTTGGAAAAGAATGAGAAGCACACTGAACATCCAGGATCCACACAAAATTTAACTTGTTCATGGTAGTTCGATTTTTGTTATCGAAGCAGCAGAGAACGTTTAGGAAAGGATACATGGTATCAATTTGTGTTGATTTATGATTAAATCGCAGCGTTCTGTTAAAAAAAAATACATAGGACCATACACAAGACAGTAATCCAGATTCCCATACTACTGCTAACACTTTCGCAAAAATGCGCATTCGACATTGTAACTTCCGCTTCTACGAGCCAGTAACGGTAGGAAGCGAAAGAGAGTTGCGTTGATATTTCGTAAGAGCAAGTGATTTTGCAAAATTGCTTCCACTCGCTTTTTTAAATCGGAAATACTCTGTATCTGTATGTAATTATGATGAGTAAGCAACTGAGGTATTATCGCGGAAGAGCATCAAGCGCTTATGATCCTGGCATTTAGCAGCAGAGATCCACGCCTACACACACTGTGAATGGGTTGCACTGTTTTATGATACACCTGTGTTCTTCAATCTACAATTCATAATGTCTTTCGAATTTGTTCTTGGGCCACAGAGAGATCATCGCAGGAACGGCTCTCCGACAATTTTACTTCATATTCAATTAAGGGAACGTGGGACCAGAGAGCTCCTAGTGCTGCGGAGAACCTGGATCATGTCTCTCTTGAACTCATTTACGTGGTCATGTCTCTCTTGAACTCATTTACGTATCAGTGCACAGGTTTGAGAGACTTTTCGGGCACAGCAACAATCGCTGTGTTTGTGGGAGCAGCTGTGGTTTCATGAATTGGCATACGGTTCTTGCGATCTGCAGTTCTTTTTGCCTAGTCCTGCCTGTGGTTCTATCCCCTCTATACCTTCGTACGAAGGCTCACATCGTAAATTGTCATGTTGCATCAGTAAATAAACATTCAAGGTCCTTTGGGACCGAAAAAAAATCCCGCATAGTTTTTGCTTTTAGGAAGGTAGCTTAATAATGTTTGCAGTGCTCATCAAATTTAGTGTCTGCTTCGAGGATTGAAGCATGTTGTTTAGGAAACCAGTAGATATGATACAGTAAAAACGGAGTTAGATACGCTTTCTCAGAATCTGATCAATCTCTGCGCAAAGGGTAGTTCGCGTTCCTTTAGACTGCTTGACTTGCTCACCATAAATATGATGCTCACCGTACCTATACAGTGCCTACATTGTGCCAAGAGTACTATAGTAAACTAGCTATTGTATTCAATCATGACATAAAGAATGTTACATTCGTGACAAGCATATAGTGAACTCCGTGCTCAATATCTTCTACAGTATTTCTGTATAAGTTGTATAAGCTGTTGACTTAGAATGAGCGCAATGTCCTTGATAGTTTTCACGAGATATCTTTGTATGCAGCCATTTCTGTGAGCATGTGCCGTTTTTTTCAACCGTCTGTGATATGTGAAATCACCTCATTGCGCTCCTACATTCTTACCAACCGCTCGTACCCAGGCCTTGAATTCTGGTGAAAATTTTCTATCTTCCATTTTTATTTCCGTTTTGTGAGCTTCATATGTAATCCGAGATTGTAGGTGCACAATGAGGAAGCAGTAACCTTAAACACAGCGCGAATAGACCCACTTTATTTTGTTGACTTGGTTTATTTTATTGAGAGGTTATTCAATACATATTAATGAACATTTTTACCTCCCATGAAGGATTTAATCTTTTCAGGGACGAAAAAAAAACCTCGGCGTATAATATTCTTCGCGCGTACTTTTGTGCTTCGCACGTTCACCCTTTACACCCCACGTGGTAGTAAGTGTCTTTTTTGGCTGAGGATTTCACAGTGCTCTGACCAACACGGGTAGAACGCACTGGGAGAGCAGGCGTTTGATGGGATAAACCGCAAATTGACAACACCTTGAATTTCAGGCCTCTGAAGAAGACATATTGTCGGAACGTCAGGCCAATAAACGTGCTCACATAACAACCTGAGAAACCATGGAGACCAAACCATGGAGGTCCCAGAGTTTTTTTCTGAAGTTGTCAAAAACAATTCTGAGAGGAGACGGTGCTTTTCAAGGAGGCACTCACAAAAATTTTCGACCTCGAGATTTCGGCAAAGTTCGGGGTATGTTAACAATTCAGGCAGTGATCGGGATGAGTGCTATAAGATATGAATTATTGCGGTTGCACAATCTAAAATAAATATGGAGCTATTTGTGCA
Organism: Ancylostoma ceylanicum; assembly: GCA_000688135.1. Classification (NCBI taxonomy): domain Eukaryota; kingdom Metazoa; phylum Nematoda; class Chromadorea; order Rhabditida; family Ancylostomatidae; genus Ancylostoma; species Ancylostoma ceylanicum. The sequence continues at coordinate 87,712 of JARK01000219.1, read as the reverse complement.
TAATTCATTTATTTTTGAAGTTGAAGTTCACGAAATGAGCTCCATAATTTAGACGAGGAGGAATGAAGCACTATGACTATCTAGAGAAGAATGGCGACCACTTCTGCACTCGTGAGATAGTTTACTAGAGCAGAGAATGTGTAAGAGAATGTCTATGTCAGGCAGTTTCCCCCACGAAAATAGAATTGGAAAATCAGGAAAGTTGGAAAAAAGACAGATATACAAAGCAAGTACAGCTGTAACGAAGCGAGAGCAGAGAAAGGCGAAACAGTGTTGCTCTACCAGCCTGGCTGAGTGTGTGGGAAATGAATGGCATTAGCCCGCCAACAGTGCAAGCAGTATTGAAGATAAACTCAAGGGTGCAACTTTCCAGTGTCATGGGGATGGATCTAACGACAAAGTTGGACACATTATCAATATCATGCCCTATACCTAGTGAACATCACATCAGAATCGTTGCCGTTGTGTTCAAAGGACAATCAACAGGTGTTTGCATAGAACTTCATTTCAACTTTTCTTTGAAAATGTGTCATTCAACAAATCCTACATATTTACACTTTCTCAGACATTCGCGGGATTGGAGCGGCAGCCGAACCAGACTACGCTTTCAACCCCAGCCTAAACTGACGAATTGCTGCGCTTGCAGCAATTCGTGTGTTCGGGCTGCACTGGAGCTATTGAGGGGCGCGCAATGCAGCTATACTTGCCTTTAGTGCGCTCGGGTGAATGCGTCCCGCTGATTGGCCGGCGGCATTGTGAGGCGGGGCATGGGGGAAGCCCTACTTTCGCCCTGTATCACTGCAGTGAGTGAACGGCAAGAACACGCCGCAATCGATCAATTGGATTGACCGGGTATTGCGTCACCATTCGTATAGTCTGTTGCAAACGTGACGATAGTTGAGTATTCATGCGGATAATAAGAAGCGACTTTCTCCTTGACTGACATTATTAAAATCCACCGTATGCGCGCGCGTTGAGGAAACCCAGCTGTCCTGTATTCCTCCTAGATCGGAGACAGTGGCTTTTGTACAACAATACTTTGGTACCGTTCATCAGTACTCTACCACTGTAGTATGTTGTGTATGTGATTTGTTTTGAATCGTTTTAGTTCCATATGTTTTCACTCGTAAGGTTTATTTGTGTTCTACCAGTCTAGTTTTTTTCCTTATTCTGTTTTTTTTTTTCTTTCGACACCTCTACAGCTATTTTAAACACGTTGTTTTCTCTAGTTTGCTTCTGTCCTTCTTTCACTTAGTGTCAGTCACTGTTGGTTATGTGAATATTTCTGAACAATGGCGTTGACGCTGCTTGAACGTGGTGCTGCTACAAGCACAATGAATGTGTACAACATTTCATAAGCTTGAGTAATGTGGATGCAATTTGAGTGAAGCCTCCGCAATGATTCTCTTTTGGTTTGCAGGGTACAAGCTATCATTTTTGGCTAATTTTTGACATGAAGCTATTAGGGTCAGTAGTGAAACTACAGCATTAATGAAAAAATCAAAAATGGATCCATGTTCATCATGCATGGGAGATTTTCTACATACACTCGTCGCCCTTCCAATTCCACCTGCAAGGCACGTCAACGTCATTCACACACAACATTAACAAACTCTTTAGTTTAGCGGAAGAAGGGCAAAGTGTCCGAAATAATTGCACAGAAGAAAAACAAAATTCCTTGGTAAAACACAAACGACCCATACCCACACAAACGACCCGCAAACGACCCATGTACGAAATTATACGAAACTAGAACTATTCGGAATGGAGACTACTCAAACAATGTAACAGCACAGTAGAGTAGTAGAATACTAACGGGAAGTAAGGTTGCAAATAGAGTTCACGAGTCGCTTGATGAAGCGATGGGGTGTGTGTGTGTGTGGGGGGGGGGTGCGGTAGGTGTTGGGTGGAAGTAAGTTGCTGATAAAATTTACGAGTGTCCTAGTGAAGCGATGGTGGTGGGGGTGGGTGGGTGCTCGGATAGAGTAGCGGATAGAATCTTCACGAATCAAGGAAAATTCAGTCATATTTTTCAATAGGTGGGTTGGAGCAGGTTGAAGCATTCACCTAATTGGCAAGAAAATATGAGAAATACCGTAATCAAACGGAAAACTACAGACAAGGCAGGTGCATAGCAGGCCAAAGGGGTCTTCAGCCCATTGACGCAGGTTGAAAGCGCGACAAACGCAGGCAAATGAGAATGGCAGTAGCAGCAGCACGGGCGCGAAGTGCAGCAGCTAGGGCACCCAGTGCGCATGCTCGGGCGAGAACTCCGCCCACTTCGGGGATTGAAGCGCAGGTGTCATGCCGCTTGAATTGCGCTCCGCCTCGGCTCTTATCCCGCGAATGTCTGAGTTGATATGACCACCGAATGCGAAGTCTTCAATATTGCAGTGATTAGTTCCACGTAGAATACGGAAAAATCCTGAACATCGAGAGTTAAGTGAAGTGTTCCATGCGATTAATTCATTCATTTCGGAAGCCATACATACCATTATCCTCTCCCCAATTAGTGTTCCAAGAATTTGCAACTATCCAGTAATCTGTTCCATTTTCAGTACCCCAGCCAAGAATTTTTATCGCATGTCCACCTCTGAATGCACCTGCTGTGTGCTGCAAGTACGGAATTTAGTATCTGATCTGAGTTAGAGCGATTCTCTGGTAAACAAGAAGAAGTTGTAGTTGTGGTGAATTGTATGCAAAAGAAAAGCTACCTTGTAAATCCCTCCACTGTAGTAACTGAAATCAGTGTAGACATGCATTGATGATACCACTGGTCCATTCATCATAATATCCTTCCTTATTGCTGCTTCGTTTCTTGGGAGAATGTAAGGACGTTTACCTGAAGTTTGTAATTGTCTATCAGTGTATGTCCTTGCTTCTTTCCTTTTGACAAGAGAGTGGTTATTGCGCATCCGTTAGGGAAAAATTCATTGCGTCTGACACAAGTTACTGACCAAAAAAGTCAAAGAAATTTTGTAAGAGTGCAGCAATGACTCGTCCACTTTTGGGTAGGTCGCTGGAGCCTAAATCCTGGTACGACCACGTCCTGTTGTCGCACATGACCCATGTTCTGCCGATAACTACGACTGTTAAAGTATCTGCGAATCAAATGGTTGCAGACTTGCAGGTGTCGACGTTGGTGCTCTTCGCTCAGCTCACGCAAAATCCATCGACTGATGTTTCAATTCTCACCGATTTTCTTAAAGTGACATGAAATGGGTGCCTGAATTCCCCATAAAGTCGTAGGTCCGCGTTGGGTCTCATTCAACCTGCTCTCTATAAGCATGGGGGCACAAAACGACGTTAAGCGATGGACTATTGCCAATTACCCCTGTATTTGTACACGCACCTAATATTTATTTACTCCATGTCGTTATTCCAACACCAGGGAAATGATGCGATCGTTTTTGTAGACAGAGTTTAGTCTATTGATTTACACAAATTGTATTTGTAAAGAAATTGTCGCTGAAATTATATTTGCCCATACATGTGTAGATTGATTAGGTCGTACCTGGAATCTTATCTTCTTCGTATGACTTTGGATATCCTTTCTGACAGGATTTTTCACATTTCGGCGTTGGCCAAGAACCAGGACATTCTCCATAGTAAGTTTGGTTGGGGCGTCTTCCGCACGGGTGGAAGGCGTATGGCTTGCAAACACCCTGAAATTACATTTTCTCTGGTCATCATAAGCATTAATTGTGTGTTCAGCAGTACATCTGTTTCTAGAAACAATCGAAAATATCCCCGAAAGTGGCGGGCAGAGGGTGGGAGCAGAGCGTGCTCCGGCCATCCAACATCCTCTCTAACAAACCCCGTATCATAGGTGTCTAGCAAAGCTGTACATGACAGTCCGCCTTCTTTCCTCACTTTACTCTGTTTTCAATCATAATACGAGAAAGATAGGCAATTTGGGCTGTCAGCCACGTGTTGTTCGGTTGCCACTAAATCGCTTTCTCGCTCACGATCAGCGATCAAATAACAAGTGAATAGTAAGCGATTAGCAGTCATGCCAGTGCAAGAGCAGTCACACGGCAAGTAAAACGGCACCCGAAGACCGCCCATTTTCGAAATCGGGGTGCAGGTGACATGTCGCTCCGACCCAGCGAATATCTGAGATAGGGCTTGATCACCTAGGTTCAACTCCTTCTTTGTGTTGTGGTTTGTCGAGTAAGACTTGGTATTTACACGGGTGGACGAACACAAAAGGGTAAAGACTGCGTGCAGGGGTCATCTCCTTCAACCGTCACTGGAGAAGAAAACGAATTTTCTTGCCTGTGTACCGTACCGTCCTCCTGTGCGAAAACCGTTCTTGACAATGTAGTTCCAAGCTTGTATCGAAACACCTCCATTGCATCTAAGTGACGAGTTCTTGTGGGTGTGATTAACTATTAGTTTAATACTGTTAGTGTTTACCCTCTACCGCAGTTGGTACAGCATGCGAGGATGTCTGTGTCGGAGGCATGCACCTGAACGAGATTCGTTCAAAAATTGAAGGTTCTGTAGCAACCATGAATTTTGATCCGCACCTTGATTGTGCCGTTCGACTCTATGCATGCTCGGTCGCTGATTACCGATGCGGTGGCTACGGCCCAACATGATCCTGAAAATTAGAAGAGGCCACGAATGAACAATGGGATGAACTTTTTACATACCACAAGCAGATTGGCCACGAATGTAGCTGATTGATGGGCAGTCTGGCCATTTTTCGCGTGCATCAAAGCTAAAATAAGTGCACTACATGGGACATCACTGTATGGGGCGCATATTCATCTAATGCCTCTGCGATGCAGTCAATAATTGTAAAGTGCTAGCTCAGATGAAGTGGTGTGCGTGACGTGAGCGGTGTTGATTAGCGCCGGCCACTCTAATCTAGCGTTTTCTCTTGAAAATGAAAAAAAAAGATAAAAAAGTAGAATGAGGAGTGGTAGGTGGTTATGGATGCCGCGATTTGATCTAGCTAGTGCGCAATTACACTTCCCAACTTTAGGTTACCTTTCAGGAAGCTCGACATCAACTTTTACGTCTTGCAGTAGTTCTCGTTCTCGTGGATAATCCAGGAATTCGGGATCCATTAAACGAGCCGTGACATAGTCTTCAGATTCTGGCGAATAGGTGGCCTGAGTTATACAGTATTCAAAGGGGCTTTACGTACGCATTACGGCATTACGTAGGAATGATCCTACCGTGAACAGGGATTGTTGTTCGTTGACGTAATTCACCAGTGCTTCTCCTGTGAGTTGTTGGGCATACAATGATATCGGTTGTTCTACGGGCACACCTCAACAAGAAAATCTCCAACTTCTGTGAGATCTTTGCGTATACTTATGTATTACTGTGAGAAATGCGGCTTTGCACCATCTTCTGATAAGGAAAATACTTACTGTGGGTGAATGCCTCTTCATTCAAAATTGCGAACACCAATGCAGTTAAGATGAGCATTTGGAGTAGTTAATAGTCGTTTTTCTCTTCTCTGGAAAATATGTATTCGGGAATTACAGATCCATGAGCATAGTTGGGTTCCATTTTTTGGCAGATGTAGAAATACCCAGCCAGGGGGATGGGAGAACGTGGTAAAACACTGCGGTCTCTGATACATATTTTGAGGATTCAGTTGGAAGAACAAACATAATATCAATGTCAGTATTGAAAGAGTCAAAAAACAGCATGTTCAAAAACGACAAAACTATACAACTAAAATGGACTAATTCAAAGTTTCTAAAAGTGAAATTGTAGAGTGATTTTGAAAAAGGCGTCTCTTTCGCCCTTTCTCATCAGCATCAACCACTGGCTTCGCGGTAATTTGTTGTAGCTCATCTCTTTTGGCGCTGTGATCTTCTATGAACTGAACTGCAGCTAGTATTACTAATTGGGTTGGGAGCTCTTAACCGAGAGTAATTCTAATTTATGTAAGGTAGCAGCTTTGAAAAATATTTTTGGTACTAGACGCGAATGAGCTAAACATTGTCATTGGTGTAAGTAGAGCAGACTCTCTATAACCTTAGAATGACTTTCGGGCAACTTAAATACGTTTGGAGACGGGTTCACTGTAACAGCTACTTATTTAGCAGCATTGTCAACAACGATAACGATAGCTTGTTGACATAGTCTTTTTTAGCCGATTATGAGTTTCCATTGTCAGTTATTCTAGGGATTAAAAAATGAGTTGTGGAAAAAAATGAGAAGCGTCTTGAACACCCAGGATTCACACACGAAATTTAGCTTGTTTGGGGTGGTCCGATTTTATCGAAACAGCAGAGAACGTTCAAGAAAGGATACATGGCATCAATTTGTGTTCATTGATGATCAAATCGCATCGTTCTGTTACTAAAAATACATAAAACCTCATACAAGACAGTAATCCAGATTCCCATATTGCTGCTAACACTTTCGCAAAAAAGCACGTTCGATATTGTAACTTCCGTTTGCACGTGCTACTAATGGTAAAAAGCGAAAGGCAGCTACGTTTATGTTTCGTAAGAGCAAGTGATTTTGTTCATTTCGTTCGTCCGCTGGGAGCGGTTGGCTCCAGGACAGCACTACGACCACAAGGATTTAGAAGCGAGTTTTCCGATGAGAAGGCTGAATCGGAACGGAGAACACTCCATCCCAAACCGCAATGGGCAGAAGTGGGTTGTATGCCTATATGTTCGGCAGGTCGGCTACGTGTGGCAGAAGGCTGAGTGGCAATGACCAACAAGAGCAGAGGAAGGCCGAAGACTCGATGACTGAAGGAAAGTGGAAGATTTCGACGGAAGGAAACAAAGGTATTCGATGAAAGCGGGACCACTCTGTTGGTTGGATGCACAAACAGATCTGCTGAACTGTCGCTGTACTTGCAAATCAGGGTTCCCTTGGTAGTTTTTTTTTTAATTTGATAAACTATTAAAAAAGCCGCCTAACCATCGTCAGAACCTTTTCGTTTGTTGTCGCAGCGAAAATTTCAGCGCTTCCGGTGCGTTCGCGCCACGCGCTTTCCGAGTCCGCGAAAAACACACCGCTGACTGGTCCTGTCTACATTGTGCCAAGAGTACTATGGTGAACTAGCTATTGTGCTCCATCATGAAATAATGAGTGTGACAATCGTGAGAGAGTGTTATATCAATGTCCTTGATAGTTTTTACATGATCTCTTTGTATGCTGCTATTTCTGTGAGCATGCTCCGTCTTTTTCAACCGTCGGAGATATGTGAAATCAGCTCATTGCGCTCTTACATTACGACCAACAGGTCTTTTCTAAGCTTCGAATTACGGTAAAATTTTTCTATCCCCCCAAATTTTATTTTTGTTTTGTGTGCTTCATATGTAATTTGAACTTGTAGGTGCACGGCAAGAAAGTACTAGCTCCACACAGTACGAGTAGACCCACTTTATTTTGTGATTTTGGTTTAATTTTATTGAGATCCTATTTAGTACATAACATTAATGGTCATGTCAACCTCCCGGGAAGAATTCAGTCTTTTTATGAAGAAAAAAAACTGCTGGCCTGCAATCTTTTTATAACGTGACGTTCCGCTGTCATCTTGTTGATATTTTTTCAGGAAGTTCCCTAGTAGGTTTTTTAACCTCAACATAGTAAGAAAAACTCCTGCTGTTGCCTTTTGATTTTAGGAACACTAGTTTGTTAGTGGAAACAACAGATTTGTAGGTGATAAAGCAGATTCCGATTCACATTTCCATGAAACAGCAAACAAACACAACTAATTCGCACGTATTTTTTTGCTTCGCCCGTTCACCCACTTCCGGGTTCACCTAGGATGAAGTTGCCTGATGGAACAACAGAACCATTCAACAGAAGGAAATCATATGCATATTAGTGCACAAACTTGCATTGTTGCGTTGAATGTCGCTACTGTTACTACAAGAATATAGAGTAGAAAAGAAGAATATCTTAGGTTGATTCATAAGTTCTTGGACATTTTGGGGATAAAATCTATCATCGTATAATTTTGATACGACATTAGCAAATCATTTGAAATATGCCCCTTTAACATCAACGGTTTTCTGCCATTGTATGGACAGATCGACGATCCTTTTTCTCGAGAACGCAATCGGCTGCTTCTTGAAAGACAGGTCAAGTCTCTTTTTGATATCGTCAAGAACTCTAAAGCATCGACAGTTTGAATAGCGTTGAAGAGTCACGAAAAGGTGGCAAAGGGAGAAAGCGAGCTTTGGAGATTACGTATGGTTTCGAGACATCTTTTGCCTTCCCTGTTTTGTCAGCCCACTGGTGACTGTGGTGGACTATAAAGTAGAGTATCTATTTGTCATTCTCAGTGATTACGTTGTCAAGTCCGTGATGGGCTTGTGTGAGGGTGAGCAGAAAAAACCAGTGTCAATGCGTAGGATACCGAATATCCGAGTATTCACACCTTGTCCACTGAATTGAACTGAAACCTACAATTGATTAGGGTGCACCGATGCTTGCTGGCAGTTCGAGAATGAATTGATGCGAATCCGCTCCAATTTGGCTCTGTAGCATGTCCAAGTATGACGTCATCAACCCACTGTTTCTCACCATCTTCAACAGATATACATAGTTTTATTAGTCTATTCAAGACACTCGTGAGATAAGATTACATAACACAAAACAGCACAATACTAGCAAACGAGATTCGCTGGTTTAGCACAATGTTTCCAGCTGATATTGAAAAATACACTCCTAAATACATAGACATATGACATCTGATTGTTCAGGAGGGAACGGGCAGCGATTAGTTCAACACATTCACGACCTTACGCTTTTGACAAGGTGTGTCACGCGGGACACACGCGCTTTTGCACAAATAGGACCCGTGCTCAACCACTTGAGCACGTGGTCCCACGTGGAAGGAAGGAAGGAATTTTTCCTATGTTGCATAGTATTTCGAAGATGCAGGAATCTGAGACAAGTCAAACGCAAATATTTGTTCATTACACCGGAATGGTGTGCCATATTTTGTCGTATAAACGCAGCCAATACATAACAAAAAACCAACGTAACATGTGAGTGTTAAATAAAGCTAGAAACTTGGAACTCAAGCCCATTAACTCTCACTTATGCGGGCGATAACATCTTCTTAACCTAGTGACTGAAACTGTGGTCTTCTATTCGGTTTTGAAACTAGCATTGAAAGAATATGAGGGCTACTGCTTCGTTTACCGAAGAATCGAAAGACGGACTGAACAAAAATCCCTTTTAATCGTTGGTGTCTTCTCATATCGGATAAGTAATCTGGAAAAAGGTATAAGACCTTTGAGATAATCACGTGCAAAGAACGCAACTGGAGGATCCATTCTGGGGCGAGCGCTGTGGCGCCTCTTTGATCTGGTACGACCTTCAGGCGTAAACCTAAGTGGATGCTCGCCGGCTCTTCCCTTCTCCAAAACGCACGACCCGACATAAGGTAGTTTCTGTGGCTCAGTAGTGCTCACAAAGTAATTATGGACAATTCGGTGAAATTTCTCAAGACGAATGCACGAGCCCATTATAATCAGCTGAGACATGTTCACGAGCTTGAAACTAATTATAAGGATGAGAGCACTAGGCCAAGAGTCCACAACCATCGACGGGAATGATAACTAGGCGCAGCTAGGAAATTCGAGAGATACAATAACAAAACACAAACAGGGGTGTAGAAAAAACAGGATATTATCAAGTCGCATAGTCGTAGCTTAATAGACTGAGTAAATCGGTACCAAGCAGAAGTTTTCTGAGCTTTGTGGAGTCCATCGACGCCGTTAGATCGGAGATAATTAATTTAATAGACGACCAACTCAGCAGCAGAAAGAATCCCGAGTCGCTTGTCTGTGAAAAGAGCCAAACCTGGGATGGGATAAATTGAAATTGAGTCTTCGAGTGCCAGTAGGAGAGAAGGTCCAGAACTGAGAAGGCTTCAAACCCACCTCGCCTCGGTTTATTTTAAATATACACGAGCTTGAAACAAATTCAAGAAGTACTTCTGCAGGATTAGTAAGTAACTAAGGTAAACTTCTTATGTGTTGTTCTTTTATTAATTGTCAGTTTCAACCACGCATTAAAGAAGTACGAGAGGATGTCTACTCTGCCCATCGCATATATAGAACGCTTGAGCGTTTGCTAGTATGCCGCTTTATAGGAATTTGCTGATTATGATTGCTCTACAAAAAATATAACTCCCTTTACCCTCAATATTTTGATTTGTTTTGATCATGCCATCATGCACGAGTTATTTTATTTCACCGTGTCACAATAACATGTTGCTATAAATCTTTATACATGAATCTCAGGTTATTTATATTCAATTTTTGCGTTCTTTCTTCTTCTAAAGCTTCAGCATACCAGCAACGACTTCCTCTTCGATACCGCACTCGTTGCTTCCACGAAGGATTCGGAAATGTCCTGAAAGGAAATGTTAAAAGTTTATATGTTGGGAACTCAGAGGAAGAATAATTCGATGACTGCTTATTCTACTTGCTACGGTCTCTCACCATCCTCTCCCCAGTCATTATTCCAAGAGTTGGCAACAATCCAGTATGGTACTTTTTTCTCGACACCCCATCCGATTATCTTGATAGCGTGGCCACCTGTGTCTTTACCGGCAGTGTGCTGAAAGAATTCAGAGAGCTATGAATATGGGTGTGATGCAAGTAATTACGAATGATTGTAATTTTTTGGCTGCTTTCCAACCCAACCGTCAACCCTTGATCTTCTTCCATTTATTAGAAGGTAGGAAAGTTAGTGCAAACAGAGTCTTACCACATATATACCCTTCTTGTAGTGTGAGAAATCTTCATAGGTGTTGATAGCGGCTTGGACCGGTCCATTTGCCATAATTTCTTTTTGGATGGCTTCCACGCTCTTTTTCACAGCATATGCATTCTTTCCTGGAATAGGATAGGAAATATCAGTATTGAGTAGGGGTTTGCTCTAATTGGATGCAGATTCTATTATAATTACGTTCATACTATTCCTTTCATACTTACCGAAAACCTTGTCGTCTGCGTACTTCGTCTTGTAACCTTTGCGGCACGATTTCCTGCATTTTGGTGTGGGATACTCTTCCGGGCATTCTCCGTAATACTTCTGGTTCTTATGGCGACCGCAGGGATGGAAAGCGTATGCCTTGCACACATCCTTGAAAAATAGAGGTTGAATATATCACGATTTCATGGGCTTTTGCTATTCCTTCACCTTTTGACCATATGGGCCTCCAGTGCAGACACCTTTCTTGACAATGTAACGCCATGCTTCAATGGGAAAACCACCGTCGCACCTGTATATCATTGAAATTAGGTGATCTATTTCTCAGGTGAAAATTGAGTAATGCAGAAAAATGTTGCGGGGGTGTAAGAAACACAACTTTGAGCTTTCTCTGAAAAATAAAATAGGGATGAATAATCTGTGTTCCGAAGGAAGGGAAGTGTATTGGCATGGAGAGCACCAGCCGTGCAGACAGTCTATGAAGCAATCCCTTAACCGAGCAAAAATTGTACCATCTCCAACTTTATCCCTAACAATATCGAGCTGTCGTGAAGCCTCATGTGGTGTTATCTCCTTTATCAGTGTTTGATGAGAGCTTCTGTGTTAGTGCTTCATTCCAATAAGCTTTCGGCGCTTAGCGCCTTCGTCAGAGCTTAATACATTCCCGAAATTTTACTGGAATAAAGCACTAGCACAGAAGCTCTCATCTAACACTGATAAAGATGATGACCCCGAACTTGTTCAATATCTGCCCCGTGATTTTGGACTCGACTAGGACATCTCCCCCCCCCCCCCCCCC
>JARK01000219.1:48531-75800 GCA_000688135.1 Ancylostoma ceylanicum | reverse complement strand
CCCCCCCCGGTCCCCGGTTCTTCCCTTCTCAATGGATAACTAAGGCTCGCACTGATGCAAAAGCGTTTGCATGTCTGAATTACACTAGAATCTGCTCACTACGTTAAATATTATCGTTAACAGTGAACATTTCGTATATTTGCTATCAAAATAACTGTTCCACTTCAAAACCGTATTTGAGACTTTTACATGAAGAGTATCTCCAGAAGCTCTTGATCACTATGTTCCTCTATGTCCGCGGGAGCACGAAAAAGCAGTGTCATATCGCTATTACTCTTCAACACGGTTGTCGACACTATCATGACAACGGTCTCAAAAACAAAGTGGCTGTGGAATTCGGGCAACAACAGTCCGCTGGGGATCTGAGGTTGGCAAGCTACACAGCAGTGTTTGCAGACGACGAAGCTGAAGTTACGAGCATCCTTGATGATATCAGCATGACTGATGCTATTAAGATGGTTCGACGCTGCTACGACTTCGTCATAGACGTTGAGAAGACCAAAGTAATCACAACGGATGGAGCATCTGCCATAGTGGTTCTAGATGAAATTTCAAATATTTCGGATCACTAGTGCAGGAAAAGAAAGTTGCATCATCGATGTTGATTCTAATTCGTGCCGGAGTCGCGTCTGCTGCTCTCGGACCACTCGCTTGGTGTTTATGGCGCAAAACAACTTCCCCATAAATGAAGATATTCAGGGCACAAATGCTTCCGATATCGCTGTACGGGGCGGAATCCAGGACAATTCTTCTTTTAACTGCACAAGAGCCGAGAACTTAAACGTTTCAAATGCGATGTCTTCAATGAATTCTCGGCAATACTCTGTGAAACCGAGTTCGTAATGAAGACATTCGAAAAGAATGTTCCGACTAGCCTACCAATGCTGTTGAAAGCAGGGAGCGAAGGTTCAAATAGTTTGTTCGCTTGTGCGGAATGGAAACTTCGCCCTTGCCACACAAACTGCTATGGAGGGTGCGCTGGACAAGATGGAAGGTCGAGCAAAAAGCCCCTAAGAAAACCTGACTTAGGCAAATTGAAAAGATCTATTGTTCAACAGATTGATTTTGCAAAAGGCAAAGATCCTGGCAATGCACAGACGTCGCCTGAAAACAATTGCGAAATGCTTGCAATGTCCTGTGGCACCCGCAGTACCGACACCTTTCTGCGCGGACTAACGGGGATAAGTATGTAAGTAAAACGTGTTTCCATGCTAGTCTGGCGAGAAACCAGTTGTGGGGAAAGCCGGGAGAGGGACCAACGCAGGAGGACGAGGTTTCTAATAGTGCACTACTGGATTTTCTGGGCAAATTTACTCCTTATGAGATATCCTCATCATCCACTCCCTAATAAGGAGGGAGGTGCGCTCTATTTGTGAGCAGCAATGGTGTATGGTGCGAAATGTCCGTAGTCCCGTCTTTGCTTCGCCCACAATCTCCGCAAAGATTTTGGCTCGAAAACTGGTTTTTCGGTAGTTTTCAGTGAAATCACGTATACAATTGTGCACAATTGTGCTCAACTGCTAAAGAATCTTAGTGGGACGGCGAGGTCCACACTGCTTGAGTGGGAATTGAAGGAGTAGGAGGACGAAGTGTAATGTCCCCTAGATCAACTGACTCACCCGTATCCACATTTACTTCCACAGCACGAAAGGATGTCAGTATCAGAAAGGATTGTCTGAAAACAAACACAACTAGCAGTGGTCGAAGCCTGATTGGCTAGGATTGTTTCAGACCTGTTTCGTGCTGTTCGACTGTACGCACAGCCTATCGGACATTGCCGATGCAGCAGAGACAGCCCAGCATGATCCTAAAATGAAGACGACACAATTTCGCTCGACTACCTCAAGATGATTACATAAACGTGGGAAGTACTGAAGTGTGAAAACGAAAGTTTGAGCTGTTATTACCGCAATTTGATTGATCGCGGACCATTTTGATTGACCTGCAGTTCGGCCATTTTTCTCGAGCATCAAAGCTGAATTAAAGCTGATCATAAGAAGTAGTAAGCAACCATTTTGAGTGATCTGCTCCTACCTTTCTGGAATTTTCTCGGCGAGAACGAGCTCATCAGCGCGCTCTTCTGGTGCGTGGATGTATTTCTTGTTCATCAAACGAGATCTGAGCTCCTCTTCGGACATCTCATTGTAGTCTGCCTGCAAGAAGATGTGTCATCCATTTTATGTTTCAAAATTACAGTTAGCAGTTCCAGGGCAGTTATCTCTTGCATTTTTCAGTCGGGTCATAGTAAAATCGGATTTGGATGGAGTTCAATCTTCAGTGAAAGTCTCGTGAAAGCTTACCCGCCAGGACCGTAAATGGCTTTGTATTAGTTATATGAGTCGGATGTGTATCATCGTGAGGGAAAAGGGGCGTACCCAGGCTATTATTTGTGCTTAGCGCCATATGAGTCAAATAGGTGGGCGTGACAGGCGGCCCGATGCGCCAATCAGAAATCAGACACGTCTGGTTACACCCCCTTTTCCATCACGATGATACACACCCTATGGATCAGATGCCGTATGCGTAATTGTGATTATCCAGGGTAAACGTGTCAATACACAGCAAATTCACTCATCGTATATATGGACGTCAACACGTTTACCCTGGGTAACCCCAGTGATGCATGCAGGTTCAGCAATATTCCCCGCATGGAATTTTCTTTTTGAGACGGTGAATTGGATATGTTCTATGAGACTAGAAGAACATCCCAATTTGAAGGGATTTTACCTCGAAAAATGGCTGTACGATGTTGATATAGTCGACGAGATCTTGCCCCGTTAGCCTTTGAGCAAATTCGGGAATCGGTCGAGCTTTGAACTCGGCTGAAATAGTCATGTATTTTGTATAGTCATATTCTCTGGACTGCTGTTTTCTCTTTGTTGTGAGCTTACACGTTGCTGAATATAGTTAATTTCAACTGTTCAGATTTTCTGAGCCATGTCAACTTGAGAATTTTGCGCTGCTTTTTCCTCGCAAATTTCTAGCTTTTTCCTGAGTAATCCATGCTGTAGCTGCGGGATATCCTAAGTTGCCTACCACCCTAAGTTTGATTCTTCATGCGAGCATCATGCAGATACAATGCAAGACCTGTGCACATCTCCGTAAGCTCTAAAATTTCCGTAGAGTCTGGAGCCCTAATGCTCTCCACTATCATACATGATCATTCATAACCCGACATATGCTCTGTCCCAAAAAAAGTGGCGGATGGTAGACGAATTGCTGCGTGAGAGGTGTGACGGGAACTGCTCGACATTTACATTGGTGTCGCACTACCCGATATTTTCTTTTTTGGGACAGTTTGTAGTTGGGCGCTATGCAAACGCACTAGTGAGCTCCGCCCGCAACCAGATAGCTGAAATGAAGGATGTGCAATGTCTTCCTTAACATTTTTGAAAATTGCTCTAGCTCTTCTCATTTTTGACGCATATCCATACAAGGAGAGGACTTCAGGCTTGTGCTGTTCGTAGTTGAATGCTGTATTAACTCACCCACTGTCATAGGATCGAATGCGAATGCACATGAAACCGTGAAAAGTGCTAGGATCAAGGCCATCTGAAAATACTGCCTTCAGAACAAGCACTCCTAAAAGTTTGTTCCCTTACCACAAAAAATATTCAAAGACTCACCATTGTTACAGCTTGCAGCCGCAGAAGGCCTTGCTGTTACGGTGTTATCGGTAGCCTTTTGTACATTCGTCTTGATTGGCATTTAGAAACTCGCCTATCTTATTGTTTCGGTTATAGTCGGATTATCCTAGATTTAAAGGAGATCAGCATGCAGAATTTAAGCGAAAAAGTGGAACTTTGAAGAGGTAAACAAGATAGGATGGCAAAGAAGCATCACGTGGTATGGAAAGCCATTTCGATGACAGTTTAAGAAGATTTTCCCTTGAGGTCTTTGAATTTTTGTTTTTTGCCTATTTCGTGACCATGTAGTAAGGTAGAGTCAGTGAAGGTTTGGTGGGAATGCAATCACTCCCAAAAATCATGGAACTCGTGAGCTCAACAAATAAGCGATTATTACTTACTACAACGATAATTACAAAGTTGTAAAGCTAAAAGCCACCTTATCTATTCCATGGCGAGTGACTAGGCTACTTTTCCCTCAAAGAGTTTCAATTTCAATTTTATTGCACTCACGGTGCGCTACTGATAACAACAAAACTCATTACTATTAAAACGATAGGCTAGTTTAAAAAAAACCATGGATAAACACAAGGACAAGAAAACTTTCCAAAAATCAAGCATGATAGACTATGAACACACATCATTAAAAAGCCTGAAATTTGTTACTGAATATTGCAAGGGATGCTACAAAACTGCTTCGCTTATGCGGCGGTCGGACATGGCGGTATAAGTTTTGCTGATTCAAATTCTCAAACTGGGATGGGAATCGTCAATTTGATTTTGCGGTTTCGGCCAAAGAATATGCATAATTCCCACAAAGACTTTGGACAAGTTGGAAAAACTCAGGACCTAGGAATGCAAGTCTTATAGGTTTCTAGCAGTTAAGCGCGCTGTCTCGCAGTCATACACATTTAACATTTGCACGTGCACATTTATATCAGCGAGTCTTTATAAAGTATAGTTTTGCGTAATTTTCATTGTATGTGATTTTGTTGGGTGGAGAATCGTCGCTCCTATACTTCTTGTCATATCCATGGTTGCTCGATCTCCAATATTCTGGTCTAGGATACCTATTGGCGGGCCAATTTGTATTTTTTTTCTTGTGGAAATTTGGTCCTACTCAGGTTTTGATTTACATATCTTCACATTTTCAGCTACTACATCTTTTCACTTTTAGTTGGATCAACCTTGCTACCGTTGAAATCAACCCGCAGAATTTTAACAACAAAAGCGGTTTCGGGGATTTGCTGTTAAGGTCTTATTGTGTTGGACTTTCCTTCCTTCCTTACAGCGATTCCATTCCTTGCAAAGAGCCGTGTAAAGCTTTCTCAATCGTTCTTTCTGTGATCTCGTCTGCATTGATCTAACTCTTCCTGCGGTGAGCCTCGTTAGATCAATGCATTCTCCGAGGTCTGACCTGGTCTTTTTGAGACTCATCCTATGAGTTAGACTAAAAGCTTATCACGGCACCTCTTTTTCTCAATGAATTAGTTGTTCCATAGTTCTCTTTTCCGTTTCATTGGTTGTTACGCTCGGTTCGTATTGTATCATTGCATGAGTTATATTCTACGTAAGAGCCAAGTATAAAATTTCCGCGATTATTTACTCAAGAGACCCGTGCTGGTTTCCATAGAACGAGCATCCCAAACATTTCTTTCTTGTAATCGTGTGTTTTTGCGTCATAACTGCTTTCAGTCTTACAATCAGTTCTTTCAGTTTAAGACCTGAATGAATGGGATACTCGGTCACGACGATGCAAACAATGGCTCACCTGCTCTTCGATTCTAATCTTACTTAGAAGACATAAAAAGGGTGAGAAGACAAAAGTGCTGTTATTTTCTTGTCCAACTCGGCACGTGTCTATAGTTACGCAGTCATATGCCATCTTTAGATGTGTACGTGTCATTGGCTTCCACGCGCTCTTTGTGTGGTAAACGATGGCTCAGAATTATGATAGTTAAACCTAGTGCACACATGAAGTAGATCTTAGTGGCGTTGGAAACATGAACGTAAAATTTATGCTCATTATTGAGATCCGAATAAAGCGAAGGTGGTGTCAAGGAACTTTCCATCGGTTACCACACAGACAATAGAGCTGTTCCTAATTTCACTTTGAAACTTTCGTAGTGCTTTTCACCAAGGAAGACGGTCGGTAATTCAGCAAAGAGAAAAAGACGCGAGAAAGTATGCACCGACTGGAGAGGAATGAGAGAAAAGCAGGTTATCTGCACGGATATCTAATTATCATCGTGTTGAAACCGATTATTTCTGGGAAATAGAGCAAAATGAGCGGACCTGAGAGTTTACGACTAACTTGCCGCATGGAACATTTGTATGTAAAATTTTATCCCTTGCAAACTGTACACTGCTGGAGCTATTTATAGGAATTCGCTCTTAACTCTCTGTACCTGCATAGTTACGTAAGTTATGTAATCTAATTTTTTGAACACTGCCAGCATTTCGGAAACATAGCGTATCGGTGCGTCATTGTAATGAAATGTAGAGGTTATTTCGTTCTATAGAGTGGGGTCTTCTTCGTGAGACGTTTTTATTTCATGCTTGAATATTGAATGCGCAGACATGGAGCTATAGTCAACTCCAAATGTCCGTAGACAAGAGCTGGGACCGCGGCGCGGTTCTCCTCCGCGTCTCTGCCCTGCATGCCACACTGGATCCGTGCAGCAGACAGCGAGAGACCCGCGCCGCGCCCCCAACTCTTGTCTACGGACATTTGGAGTTGACTATACATAGGAAATAAAAATGAAAGAAAAGTCTGATTGTCCTCAGTAATTCGCTGGTACCTTGATAAGCAAGAGGGCCAACAAAGAAGAGTGGATGCACATCATAATAAGATATCCTCTTAATCTATTAACACATAACGGACAATACCACCCATCGGTGGGTAGTCGGGAAGTTGCGTAGAGGACGATACGACCCACCGGTGGGTCGTATCTGTTTTAACCACTTCTCTTCGACCGAATCTGCCCAAATTTGTCCCCTAGGTGTTATTCGACTTGTCGATCACGAATACGATATCCATTTTGTACCATGGTAGGTTCTGTAGGGCTACTGTAGGCATACTGTAGGCACTGTAAGTGAAATTCTTCGCAAAATCTAGTGAAACTTTGCATTGTGGGGTTATTTAAGATGCTGTGCACGAAAATTATATTATTTTTGTACTGCAAAGCATTTCTGTATGGGTACTGTAGTTATGCTGTAAGTACAGTTTTTCTTCTAGAATCTACCAAAACTTCACAGAGAGAGGTTATTTCAAGTGCTAATCACTAATATGACATCCAGTTTACATCATAACAGTTCTTTGGGAAGTTATGAGGCAAAATCTGCTTAAAGGCAGTGTGTCACCTCGTTTGGCGTGCTGGAGATATCAACAGATCCTTGATCTCCTTGCCAAGCTGATTCCAAAAATGTATGTAAATTGTCACAAAAGTGACGATAAACCTGTTTTTGGGAGGGTCCAAAGTGCACTTCACGGACCACCTGGGCGGAGCGGTCCGTGAGTGTGCTGGCTGCCCGCCACGCCTGCAACGATGGCCAACGAGTTTTGACGTGCATGATCGATGAGATTAGCGGTTTCACACGTCAGCTTGATTGAGCAAACTGTTACAAGCCCCTTACAAACCCCGTCCCGGAAAACGGGTTCACAGACCGTTTTATGGCATTTTATGTATTATATATCGCCGGAATCAGCGAGACGGAGAGATTCACAATCTGCTAACAGCTCAAACACGGAAACGAGGTGACACACTGCCTTTAATGAATGGCAGTAGCCCATATTTTGACTGGTACTGTATGCGTACCGTAACTCCTCAGAAGCGCGTTCGGATGCAAAATGAATGCCATATTTGTGATCAGCACGCGAAATAACTCTCTTTGCAGAGCTTGCTCGGATCCTGAGGGAGACGGCTCTCTACTAGTACGAGTACCGTAACACTACAGAAATTCTTCATCATGCAAAACAGACTTCATTTTCTTAATCAGCACACTGAAAACACTCCTTCCACTGCTTCTTTGTTATAAATAAAGCAAAAATCCGCGTTGGTCCGAAGTGGCTCAAAACGCAAAATGTGCATTGTCGCGAATGTGTTAAATGTTTCAATATCGAGCTGTCGTGAAGCCTCATGTAGTGGTATCTTCTTTATGAGTGTTCGATGAGAGCTTCTGCGTTAGTGCTTTATTTCAGTAAGCTCCCGACGCCTGGCGTCTTTCTCAGACCTTTTACCATTCTATTCCGTTTCTCGTAAACTCGTAAAATGGTAAAACACTAGGGATCAGATTGTAAAAGAGAAAAAAAAAATTAAAAACAACCCGACGAAGCAAAAATAACAATGAACGAGGCTGATTTTCAATTAGGTGCTTTAGTAAGTTGGAAAATATAGAAGAGATTGTTGGCTTTCCAGAAAATCTACTTGACATATGAGGGACGATTTCATACACATGAACCACAAAAATTTTGCATACTTTTCCCTTCTTATGGCTTAGTCTCTTAGGGTGTCAGTAATGCAATTTCTCACCTACCTTATTAATCCATTCACTCCCTATGCTTGGACGAAAGTTTCAGGCACGGCAATACCACTGTGCACAATCGAAAGCGGGTAGAAAGCGTCATTTTCGACCTCATGTATCTGGGTAAGGCTAGAGAAAGACCTAAACATTCGTTTCATATATCTCACTAACCCCGTGAACGTTCTCCATTTTCTAACTTTCTCGAAAGGCTGCAAAGAGATGTACATATACATTCGACATATGTTCCCATCCACTCCGTAGATCTCTGTTTTAATCAGAGGTTTAGCGAAAAGTTATGCACTTGCTCAATAGTAGAGTATCCTTACAAAGAGTTTTCATCAGTTTCACTCCTTCGAACGTTCTCCATTTGTTTTATTCTGTTCTTTTGCTAGGGCATAACTCTGGTGAAGATGATTTGGGAATGCTTCGAATATATTCCTCAATGAAGCTCGCATAGCTTGTTTCGTGGACGGTTTACCGTAAAAATTTTAACCAGTTGAAATATTGCTTAGCTCAGATATGATAGATTCAATATTTATTTATTTATTTACTTATTTATTTATTTATTTATTTATTTATTTATTTATTTATTTATTTATTTATTTATTTGATACACCGATAGAATAATCAGTGCGCCAAAGGTAACAGAGTTAGTTCGAACAGAAATCTTCTACAAAAAACTGGAACAGCATAAAAAAAAGCA
The DNA here is from genome assembly GCA_000688135.1 of Ancylostoma ceylanicum. Classification (NCBI taxonomy): domain Eukaryota; kingdom Metazoa; phylum Nematoda; class Chromadorea; order Rhabditida; family Ancylostomatidae; genus Ancylostoma; species Ancylostoma ceylanicum. The sequence goes on along the minus strand of JARK01000219.1, from coordinate 66,947 downwards.
TTATGGTCATTGAAAATTAAGCTTCTTTAAATGATAGCACCAGATATTTGAGATTTCCACAAGACTTGATTGTTCGTCCTATTTGATCTACACTCACATTTCGTATAATTTTCTCTCAAATATATCATCTCAGTTTTCTTTTTAGAGAAAGAGAATATGTGAGAGGGAGCTTTACCTGCCATTGATCGAAAGATTGGATTACTTTGTTGACACAGCTGTAAATTCGATCGGATCCGATTGTTCAAGTACAAACAGGCTCAAGCGAATCTATTAAGCTCGACTGCGGTTTTCGACTGAACCACCAAGCGGTAAGTGATCGATTCACCAGAACAAGGCTACTCTGACATCCAGTCTACGCTTGGTTGGTCTACGTCTCTGGTGTGGGCCACTGAATTTCGTAGAACTATTCAAACTGTTTATTGCGCACATTCCTCGCCTAAATCGATTCAAATTACCGAGGGTTTCTTGATTTGGAACACAACCACGGACAAGACGACGTTGACGACAAAGACGACTGTCGCGCCCGGTCCGGGCGCCGGTGGTAGCACCCGAACCAGGACGTGGCAAAAGAGGCCTCAGAAGCCTCAGAAGGAGACAGCTAGACATCGAGTATAGGAAATTCAATCACGGTACGCAAAAAGAATGTTGATGAATAATTATGATAACAAGGTGGCGTAAAGAGTCCATTTGGTGAGCGCTGCAACTGTGTGATTAAGAAAGCGAGAGAGTGACGTGAGGGAAACCGCCACTCTCACAATTAGGAACATGGGTGGGAAATCACACCTGATTTCCGGAAGTTAGGTATTCTCTTGCCCTAGCAATCAGATGTCGGACTCATCTGCTTGGAAGGTAGGGCTAGTTATGAGTTAGGAGGATGTGAAGCTCTGGAGCGATGTAGTGGATGCTGAAAAATTCATGATTTGTCGAGATTAACACTGCGAAGTAAATCTATTTTTCTTATTCTAGTTTTAAGGCTTCTATGTTAGAAGAGCTCAGAATATTTTCTTGTTAACTTTGGAGCCATCTGTCACTCAACAGAGATAGAGTACTTGCTATCCTGAAACTGTATCTACGATTAACCTCTTCGTGATATGGCAGAAACCTATCTGTTCTGCTGCTGCATCGTCTAAAAACATATGTAGAATTTTTTACTTCCAGTACTCTTTACCAGTTGTTCAGCCGCTTTCCTCTTTACAAGCGCCAAGTACATAGAGTTAGATTTAACAGCTGGAAATTACAGATTGAGTAGCTCCAACCAATGAGGCTTCTTACCAGGAAAGGATACTAGGGGGGTCTAGCGATTCGAAATGAAATGTATGTCATCCGATGCAGTTTTTGATGCTGACCACGAATTCGTTCTCCTTATCTGCTGCGGAGCTCTCTATGAGGAGTTACAGCGGTTTTCCTGCACAGGTCTGGGAAGCGACGCTGGTCAAAGATGTCTCAAGTGCCTGGTTCAGACGGATTGTGGCACACTGAAAGGCACCTCGTTCTATAGCTAATATCCCCCGGGTCGTTCCAAAGTGTATGAGGCATTCTTGCACTTTCTTATTTGATGTAATATTTCATATGAATAAACTTCCAGTACTGCCATATTATCTTCCCTTTTATAATTTGGAATTCGTAAGCGTTAAAAAACATTTGTGAAATATTTTCAAGACTATGACTTCACAGCGGTTATATAGAGACCGGTTAAGTGTTTTTTTTTGGGTGAAAAGAATAAATTTTGACATTTCATGTGCTCATGTGATAGGATAATACGGAGTGGTCGGAACACAGTTTTTAGCAAAGTGATCAGCGAATAAAGAAGAGATTGGTTCTTGTGAGGGCAATGTACAAAAAACCTGACATTTTACTCATTGTGCGTCACTATATCAAAAGTATGCATGGAATTCCGCGTTTCGTTTTTCTAGCAGAAGAAACCATGAGCGGATGCTCCTGGAAGTGCTGTGAAAATTAAGAGATAAAAACATCGCACTAATTGATCTTAAAATTCTGCAATACCAGATTGTAGGTGGAGAAGATGGCGTGGGAATATTCAAAACCTTTTTTTGGACAAAACACAGTAGTGAATGAAAAAATGCAAAGGTGCATCCCCTAACGGGACACGAACCCTTGACCTCCACCTCGTAGATCGAGGCACTTACCATTACACCACACTCGACCTCTCCGGTGAAGATTCATCAATTCCTACCAAGCCCCTTACGTGCGAAATTTGATGACTTCTCTATATTTTCCTATCTTTTCGACCTCTATTTGCACCCACTCTGCTTCCCTTCCTCCTCTAAAATATCTCCAGCTATTTTTCTGAATGAGGAATACCACAAGTCTCGTTTTTCACAGCGAAAATGAAAAAAAAATCGCTGTAACTTTAAATAGGGAACTCCGCAGCAGCTAAAGTGTACAGATTTGGAATCAGCTTCATAAACTGCTTATGGCAGTGGACATACCGTTAGGATTAGCTGAGCCCCCCTAGTATCATTCCCTCGTTAGCGTTGTCGAATTAGAAACTTGTCCTATCTCTGGCAGCATTAAAGAGTGAATGCTGCATAACCCATTGGTTGTGATTAATGTTGTTTGCGAAATACAGTGGTTTCAATGCTTATGAAAAACCTCATGAACTTATTATCCAATCATTATCCAACTCAGTAGGTCTAAGCATGGCGCAGATTTGCACTACTCACACGTCGTTGGCGCGTTTGAACGGCAGGCACCTTCAACCGATGCACGCTAGCAATAGGTAGTCGCGAGTGGGCTAACAACAGTTGCTCGTTGCGCGAGTGCTGCAAGGGTGCATGAGGTAGGGTATATGCCGATATTCTTGCCTCCTGTTTTGCCTCCATTGTTACGTGGCGCCTCCCCCTCTCGAGGTGTACATAAGTCTACAGGCGGGCTTGATGGCTCATTCCTGTTTTCCCAGTGGAGGTGACTAGAAGAGTCATACGGGACTTGTCTGGTCGACTAAGGCCAGGTTGAAACCGTGGCCCGCGGCAACGTGCGGGCGCGGCGCGGATGCATCGGTCAGCCTCGCTACACGTCTTACGGCCGGGCGCTCTCCTATCTTGTTCCTGCCTTCCAAAAACAGGACCGCGGCAGGCCAAATGTAAGAGTGCCCGTGAAGGATAGGCGCGGCAACTCCGCCCACTCTTGTCATGTGATTACAGCGGAGGCGTCATACATTACGGCTATCGATACTCCGACAATGTGTTGCAGTGCAGCAGCTACAGTCCTCGTCGAAAAGATAAAAGAATTGAAAAGATAAACTAATAGATGCATACTGAGAAATATGTTTACTACAGCCATGAAGGTCTCATCGGAAGCCCTGGAGCGAACCAGTTCGATAAAACTGGCCCAACATATCGCACGCACTAATGGTTACCCTGAGAATGCGTGGCCTAGAAGATCAGGTCGCCTTGCTCAGCGTAGGAATCGTATGGCAGAGGATAACTCTAAAATCGCTTTTTGCTTGCCGTTCATCTCAGATGAAATGAGCAAGGCGGTTAGGGCCAGTTTGCATAAGGCCGATCTTGAAGATCATGTAAGGGTTGTTGAAATACCACCAGCTAATCTAAAGGCTCAACTTGTTTGAAATCGCCTTTATGATCGGCTGTGTATAACACCCAACTGCGTAATATGCCCATTCGGCAAAGAGGGGGATTGCAGGGTTCTGGTGTTGTGTATCTTATCACCTGCCAGGCATGTGGAGATCAGTACATAGGGGAAACCGGGCGTCCACTCTGTATTCGGGTCAAGGAACATCTGGATGGCATGACCAGATCCAGAAGATCTACACCTCTTGGTGTCCATCGCAGACATAGTCATGGAAACAGTTCATTTGCGGTAGCCATCACGATCTTGTCGTGGGAACCCGAAATTATAGCCCGCAGAACATTGGAGGCGTTTTGGATTACCGCCAGCAATCCAAAAATGAATAGGAAGGAAGAGTGCATCGCAGTGACCAACGAGCTGGCGCTGTACCAAGACCTTTGCGGGTTTTGATCTACGGGGTCAGATGCGGGGGCACCCTACTTACTAGCAGTGGCACACCTATTCTACGCGGCAGCCCACTTGCATCGCGGCTAAACGGCTATCTAGGTGAGCGTTAGCGGGTTTTTGCTTTTTTCTGATCTCGTTTTGGATTTATTCTCCTGTTGAATTAGAACTTGTGGATGATTGAGCGTTTGGGAGGACATATTGCATTTGGTTTTGACTTTTCCAGGCTCTGACGAAGGCGATGACGCCAAAACGTTAGCCGGAATAAAGAACTGTGAAAGTCTTGGTTATTCGCTCAAGCTACTTCAACGCAACTGATAAAAGAATTGTGCACGCGGTTTCATGGCGTAGCGACTCGTTTTGGGAACCTACCCGACACCTTGAAGCATCTTTCGGCCAGGTCCCGTTTCACTTCACACGCAAGTCACGGAATCGCGGAGCTGCTCGCCCACTCCTTGCTTCGCTCGAACGAACCTCGTACGATGAAGCAGCGCAACCGCCGCAAGTGTCCGACTACGGCATGTATCTGAACTGCATGAGCCAGGTGACTTGCGTCACATCGCTCATGCAGGTAGCCTTGCTCTGATGCTCATCACACAGAAGCCGGCACGTAAAAAACACAAGCAGTCAGTATGAATTGCCCTTCACTCAAATGTCATCCAACACTGCCGGTAGATTCTGAATTAGGCTCAGGGACCGCCTGCTGTAAACTAATGCGGACGGCCCGCTGACGAGCCCCGCCCACAAATAGCGCATTCTGGCCGCCCGCTAGGCTTGAATGCGCCCGTGAAAATCTCCTAGGATTTCCTGAGATGTCATGCCTTGCCAAAACACAGGGTTTGCGCCAAGGAATATGAGTGTGGTAGGATCAACTTTACTGGATAGTAGAGTCGATAAGAACATGTGGAAACGGAAACATAACTACTATGATTCTCGTGACATGTTGAATTTACTGGATAGAGGTATGATTAAGACGCAAAGTAATTTCCTATGTAAAACATGAAATTTGAGAAGATTCTGGAGATGTGATTTGCCGTGTACTTGCCATGAATTGAAATGAGGTTATGGTACAGAACTACATACTACGTACAGTATTACTGTCTCTTCTCAGTATTCTTGCATGATTTGTGTGGGTGCATACCCTTTAGAAAGAGTGGAGCATTTCTTCAGAACGAGCGTCAGCTCATATTCTCGTATTCTTAGCTGATAACTTACATGTGTGTGCATTGATCGTTTTATGAGCAATGGCATCTTAATGCTTAGTGCATTCCACTTTTTTCTTCATCATTTGACTAGCAACCGACAGAGCCATCTGTCAACGAAATGCCTATCTCAGCGAAAGTGGTGAAAGTCCTAGTGGAACGCGTGTATAGCTTTTGTAGCAGTTACAAGCTTCTGTGGTGTTCTTATAGCTTTTACACTATTTTTTTCATACTAACATAACATCTCACCATATGCGTAACCCTATATTGATTTTACGACTTTACCGCTCCATTTCTGCAACGTAGCGCTTCTATCTCTTGAAAAACGGATGATTTTACTGTCTCATACGTTCAATGGATTCTATTTTAAATGCCTGCTGTGATGATATTTGCTCTAATCCCACAGTATGTATCTTCTTCCAAATGGAACTCACCTGTTCGTTTAATGACACCTGTAGCAGTAGTCCTGAACCTTCCTGGAAAAAACTCCTTGCATTCTTACCACGAACGTTAACCTCAAGAGGGTAGACTAGACTAGACAGCGTCGTGAAGTATGTACACCCGTATCGAGCTGAATCAGGCTAACAAACTAGCTTTGACGTCCTGCATCTCCTAGCGGTACATGATCTATAGCAAGACAAATAACGTTATCGTTTATTGAACCTCAACCCAGAAAACCAAGTTTCTCGCCGCTAGGTTCTCCCAACTCAATGATATCGCTACTCCTCTTCATCTTGTTCTGCACCAAGCATCACAGTTTTAATTCTACTGAGGTCAATCATCATTCTACTGGGAACCGCGGCAAATCATAATGGTACATATTGCAATCCTCACAATGCAGGTCTCGCCAAGATTCGACTTTTGAACACCTTTTCTCATTATTATCGAAGATTTGGCCACAACACATTCTGCTCTGCGTCCTCTCATGACAGAGTTGATACACCCACCTTTATTTCATTGTTACAGTACCACCATGTTGGTGCTCTTTGCCCTGATTGTGGCCATTTCGGCAGAATTGGACCTGAGTGGTAAGGCTCATCTAACGGAATATTAGATCGATAGGCGCAGGGATCGTCAATCACGATCGCACCCCTCCGTCAGCCTACCGCGCCGCGCCACTTGTGCGGAGCGGCAGACCCGCCGAAGGCTCTGGAAGTTAGGAGTTGATACAGCTGCAGTATCCAGCTCATCTTTCGTAGGTGGTGCCGACGTAGTGATTGACGCTTCCTGGAAATATTAGGTTGATGCATAAGAAATGGCGCACATTTTTCAAAACCATATAATTTGGTTTGGGCGTAGTATGACATCTGCATATGGTGATATTCTTGTAGAGCGAAGCAAGCTCTTTCTTACTGTACGTACGCCTGTTGTCGGCTAAGGCTAGGAACCACGAAATAACAGGAAACTTCCGAAAATCCCGTCTCCTTATTTTCAAATTTCAAAGATTTTTTCGTAATACCACAAGCGACACAGTCCAATATACCTTTTTTGTGTTAGGTCAGGGCGTTAGTACCTACTCCACGTGGGAGCCCTAGCGCAACGGGACTGCTGTTGGTGAAACAGAGGCAAGAAATTTTCGAAGGTTTTCCTTTGTTATCTCTAGGATTCTTCGTGGGTGATTCCCTCCAAGCTGCTTTTTGGAAACAACTTCCGCAGCGATACCTGCTGCTTTCAACTACTCCAGATAGTCACGAGGGGTCTTCTAGAAGAACGCTAAATAGGGCCAGAAGCGCATTCTTAGCACCCCAACTTTTCACCAAAATTTGCTTCCGAATGGAAAACACCCGAGTAGTCATTATAATCTACAGGAAAATTGTCGCACTTTTGTCAACTCTCCCAGTATCGTTATCCTTTATCCTGCAAGAAGAAAGACTGGCAAACATGACGATCTAGAGACTAGGTTTTTCTCGTTCTTCGGTTCTCAGTTTTCCGAGTTCTCTGCGCAGAACATCGGGGACCTGCCCATACAGTAAGCAATGTTTCCCACTAATCAAAGTTAGTGATTGCCCGCCGAGGTTATCGTTTGTTAAAGTTGTGGGAATAAAAACTAGTCAACACAAAAACGCGCCATTTCTTTTGCATCAACCTAATACATAAGGGTCAATAAGAGAATGTAGAAAAAAAAAACAAAGAAAATTGTAATAAGAAGTAATTGTAAGAAAATTGTAATTGAACGAGAAGGGAGTGTACCAATACCTCAAAGTTGGTGGCTGTATGTCACTCTATGTTGTTTATTCCAATCCGTTGCAGTAAAATTACCATTACATGAGGCAGAAAAACTCAATGGCCAGGATCTGGTTGAGTATGTGCGCCGACATCAAAATTTGTTCGAGGTGAGTTGTCTGGCAAAAACATTGAACGAGAAGGGGGTCTTGGCTTCCACTACTAGAGGTGAACGTTCAATACATCGAAAGCACAGGATTCCATCTTGTACTCTAATAAGAATGATGGTGTCCATTAATAAAAAGCAGAAAATGAAGGAGAAAGTACTGATCCGTTAAAATCCCACGTCTTCTTCATTGTTGACAATTAGGAACGGTTCAATCGGAAAATTTTGTGCACTTTTTTAAGGTAGAGGAATCTAAAGAAGCCGATGAACGTATGAAATATCTGCTGGATCCAAAGTATCTAGTTTCACCGGATGAGAAGGATAGAAAACCAGACGACGATGATGAGGAGCCACCAGAAGAGTGAGCGACAACCCAATATCCCAGTGATTGGAAGAACTCCCACATAAGAGTATCCGGAAAATTTTCAAAAGAAAAACCAGCTTTTGAAACTTCCTGCCTGTCACTTGTCATTGTTATAATAATATAGTTATTGCACGAGTCTATCATGTGATTCAAATGCATAATGACTGGTGTAGAACAACGCGCAGATGGTGAATCTTCAGATTTGATTCTCGAGAAAGATGGCCTGAATGCGCTGACCTGATGAACACCGTGCGTGACCAGACAAAATGCGGTGGGCTTTCAGATTATTTAATTTGGCTAATCGCTACTAGTTTTGGATTCCTTTGACAAGAATTGAGAAGTATTGGTTCAAGTCTAACTTTTAAAGGTTTATTTGACCTTCAGGATCTTGCTGGGCTGTTTCAGCCGCGTCAGTCATGACAGACAGATTGTGCGTGCAGTCCAGAGGAAAGATAAAGGTGTTTTCTTCGGAATTATTTCCCATCATGCTCCCCTTCCCATCAGACGGATAACCTGGCAGCGACAAAACAATTAAGTGTGAGACTATGTAAATAGGAACACAGTTACAGTGGACGTCGATGGCAGTGACCCCTTCGCGGCCTCGAAAAGCACGCGGTGCGACCGCGCCACTCACGATGAAATCGTCGCCGCGGTGGCGAATCTGGGTTTTCTTGATATTTGTTCATCACATTTGATGATAACAATAATAAAAAAAACTAACTGACTATCAAGAAAATCCCATAATTTGATGTCCCGCATAGGATTCCTGTTGGAGCGACTCGGTCGCGCCGGTTGCTTTTCGAGGCCGCAGACGGGTCTCTGCCATCGATGTTCATTATAGTTGGTCCCGCGTGCTAGACCACGAATTAATTGGATAGATTCTACTGAATGAAAGATCTCTCAATCACTCAATGATAATTCCCAATCTTTTCAGCGTTTCCTCTCGGATACGGACATCTTGTCATGTTGTGGAAGATTCTGCGGTTATGGGTAATCACGTTCTCCATTCTCATTCATTGCACTTCATTCCATCTGGATATTGAAACAGAGAGGAGAGGCCTGAAAGAGGCAGAACGGTTTCGCATACCTGCTTCAGGGGCAAAGTTCGGCCTTCTTGGGTTTGATCGAAGCAACACAAGTATTAGGGTGTTTGGAAATTGATGCAACATTTGCAGTTCACTTTTATTGAAAAAGGGAACGGAACTAATGCCAATTCACATCATTATGAAGTTTATTTCATGTGCTTTTTCGCACTGGAATTAAGTTGGGAGTGTCGAAAAGTCGGAAGTCGAAAAGATAGATGGATTGAGCGTGCGGTTCGTTGTGGCTGCGATCCCGCGCGCGGCGCGGCTGCTGCCCAATGCGATTGAGTGTGGGATGAGGTGGGGCGGTGCCTTCCCGCCCCTCGACATCAACCAGCCCCCATTCACGTTCAAATTTGCATAGGGGTATGGTGAAATCGCGCGCGAGTTCGTCTAAGTAGGTTCTAATGGGCAGAATGAGGGTCCGATTGAACCAATTGCAGGCACATTGCCCACCCACTTTTGCCTCATCGTGAACCCCACCCAATGTGATTAGGTGAGGGGATGCCCGTGTTGCCTTTCTGTGGAATTTCTTGAATAAAATTCATTCTCTTGCTCCCCTTTGCTTGCATTCCCTTGAGATTAGTAGTTTTCAGCTTGTTTGTGTCACTTCATGACTTTTTTCCTTTTTTTACATTGGCATGTCTTGCTAGTATGAGATCCTTGCAGGGGATTTCTGCCGTCTCCCAGCAGAATTTTGCCGCATCTTCGTTTATATCACTTCACTTTCGGGTTTCACCTTCGCTTTGCATCCCTATTTGCATTATCCCCATACACAATTTATTACTACTTTGAAGTTCCTCGCGGTACCAATGGCTGCAATTTGGAATATTTTGAGGTTACTCGTGGTGCTCTTGGCATGTTGTAGAGTTGGATTGTTTGGATGCCTTCTTACCTTTATCATTTTTTAACTTCTCTCTCCGTTTCTGTTTCTTTCCCTGTTTACCATTAGCAATATAATAACCAAAAAAGGCAAGGAAGTAAGGTAGTAGAAAAGAGTGCAAGCATGTGGACGCGAAAGGATCGAGTTTTGAGGTGTTTGTGTAAAAAATCCACAAAAGATACGAAGCGGGCGTTCCAACTTCAACTAGCAGCCATGCCGCGTGAGTTGTCGCAGCCGCAACGAATCATACGCACAATCCTTCATTCATTTCGACAAGGACTTTACTTTCCGGAATATCCTACTTTATAAGAAGGCCATGCCTATACGAATCATCAACAATAGGGAATTATGAAGTGCTGATAATTTTCTTCCTTTACTCTCTTCCCAACCTAATATTCGGTGCAAATTTGCCAGGTGTCATGGAGGCGCAAATATAAGGGCGTGGAAACACGTAATGAGAAACGGTGTCTGCACTGGTGGACCATATGGATATAAGGTAGATGTCGTTCCTATAATTATTTGTTGTAGGAATAGTCATTGTTGCAGCACGTTTGAAAATGATATTTTGTACCGATATTTCTTAAAAACCTCTTGGGTAAACGTATGCTGTATCCAGCATGGATGTAGACCATATGCTTTCCATCCATGTGGTCACCACAAGGACCAGGTTTACTATGGCGAGTGTCCGAGTAAGTCTTATGAAACCCCGGAATGCAGAAAGATCTGTCAGCGCGGATATCCAGTTACATACAGCAAGGACAGGTTTTACGGTAAGGTTCAGTGCAATTTTGATATGTTGGTGAACACGAAAATTACGTATAGACACACCAAGTTGCCTTCTTCCCTCCCTCACCTCATGGTGAGAGGAAACAAGAATGGTACGGTTGTGCGATCGATATATCAGTGTCCCCTTCTCATTCTTTAGCGCCCAGGAGCATATTCATGCTAAACGCGTTAACGTACCAAAATTTATCCTTCTCCTGACACCCATCAACATGTTTACTTATTCATAAGTAACATTCATTCTTTCAAAGTACTTATCAAGATGTCAATCATTCTGAGTAACTAGTAACATTTGAGAAAATTTTGGAGGAATACATGAAGTCCTGAGGAGAATCACTATTGTATTATTAATGATCTTTATCTCACTCATTGTCCCTTCTTTCACCGTTTAATCTCAATGTCCTCACCACACTGAGTGCCTTTAATCTCAATTTATATTTGAATTACGTTATGATGGTTGAATTTGAATGTTATGTTGTGTTTGTTTTACGTTGTTTTAGTCATACATGGACGCTGTCTCTGTTAATGAATACTAAATACATAACGTTGACCATATCGAGCTTCCACATTAGAGTACCCGCTCTTCCAACGGTGATTCCAGACCCAGAATGTAGTGGCTAACTTCGGGCATAATTTTTCTATAAATGCACATGAAAAATTCGAGTCTGGGTGAAGACGATCTTTTCTTTCCAACCCCTTCCCCTTCACGATGATATCCGCCAATGTAACGCTACTCCACACTCCTCTCCTTACCCCACCCTTCAATAGAAAACTTTTACAATAGCAATTCTCACCGCTGTCTTCTCTCTGCCCGCGCGCGGATGATGCCGCGCGACAGGCTTGAGGAGTGCAGTCGTGATGGACGCTCCGTGCATTGTATCCTCCTGAAGTGCTGCAAAAATATGTTTCAGCTGCGAGCGCATATTTTGTTAAAAACGACACAAAAGCCATCATGAGGGAAATAATGAGAGGTGGACCAGTACATGGAGCGTATGATACGTACCAGGATTTCAGACTGTACAAAGGAGGAGTTTACGAGGTTTGGTCATTTTAATTTCAAAAATTGGTAAAAAAAGTAGTGAATGGAGAACGAAATTCACATTACTGCAGCATTTTGCAACCAGCCAACAAAAGTTTCTAATATTAGGCTGTTGGCAAGGCCAATTTTCCTTCGGTATACCACTGAAAGGTTTTGAAGGGTGCTGCAAATTAAAAAAATATTCTTCCTGGACGAAACCTATTCTATTAGTCGGACAATCCATCTTATACATACCTGTACCAATTCTCTACTTTCTTAATAGAAGTAGTGTTTGCTAGCCAGGAATAACGCTTTGAATTTCTAGCATACTGCTGGCGCAAGAACTGGCGGTCATTCGATCAAAATTATTGGTTGGGGAAACCAGAGGTATCCAAATGGAACTGTTGTACCGTACTGGCTCATCGCAAACTCCTGGAATCGCGACTGGGGAGAGGGCGGTACGTGTATGCCATGATTGAACGATATAATCATTGGCGAATTCTGCAGCATTACTGAAAGATTCTCGACAACATGCCCAAATTCGAACAAGTAAAAGTTTAATTCTAAAATTTTCCAGGTTTCTTCAAGATGATTAGAGGCAAGAATAATTGCAGAATTGAAGAGCTGGTCAACTCCGGTACGATGAAATTCTAAAAAGATAGGTAGCGGCTCTCCATTCATGCAGTTTCATATGCATATGCGCGATAAATTTTTTCTCTTGTGAGTGCTGGATCTGTCTAAGCTCTTAGAAGGAATAAAGGACATTTGATCTAATCATCCATTATGTGAAGGTGTGCTCAAGTGCGGAACTGTGTGCTATGAAAGATCGATGATAGGTCACTCTACGTAAAGATAACATCCCACCTAAGGATCATTCTTGAGATTTTCACGCGAAAAAAAAATCATCAGGAGCTGTTGACGAATATGTTTTACGTGATTCCGTGCAAAGCTGCCGAAAAATTCGTTTTTGAGTCTCAATTCTCGGCTAGCTCGCAAAACGGCATATTGAATTGACTGAACAGGCTTCTGTTGACTACATGAACGATCATCAATTGTTCTACAGGGTGGTTAATCCTTCATCGAACCAGACGCATGGAGAAAACTGCATAAGAAAAGCGCAAGACCGTAAGCCCACTACCAAAAGGCCCATAGCGGAAGACTACGCTCACGATTTGATTATTGCTCGTATTGGTCCTGATTCGGCTTCATCACTTGCTTCGTACCGAGGAACCTGTTAGGAAAAATATGTGTAGCGGCGACTTTCTGTCCTGCTTTGTATCGTATGATGTTGTTCTGACGTACCTCCAGAACCTTACGTTGTGCTGCTAGAGCGGCCTAAGCCGCACACGGTCTTTGCCTCTGAGAACAGTTCTTGAAGCCAGCGCACGGAGATAACTCTGGCATTCAATGTGGGAAATACTGGCAAACCCACAATATGTGCGGATTGGAGAAACACAGATTGGAGCTCTCATGAAAGAATTCTAGTAAAAAAAAAACTAGATACAGACAATGTCGAATGGTATTTCTTACTTTGCCATTTCTTGACCGCATGCCAACAGCAGAATGAGTACTGATTGTATTATTGCTAATACTAGTTTCGTTTTCTTCCGTACCATTTGACTTGCTTCCTCTTCAGTTATGAGTTGTTTAGTTTGTTGATAACGGTTCTGTTGCATCAGTAAATCTCAAATTTGTTGACAAACGTCCATCTTGTTGTTAATACTAAGTGAAGTGATGCTATTTAGGAAGATTATCTGTAAATTCTTCCGGTATTGCTCAGTTCTATTGTTCGGTAGATGTAATTAAATCTTGGGAGCTTTGAAAGACACATATAGTCGCAACGCACGTTACTCCAAATGAATTTTTCAAAGTTGTCAGCCGAAATTTCCAATACGTGTACAGTTCTTGTTTCATGAGCGATAACAGCCAAAGCCAAGTCCATTGTACTTTTTTCAAAGTCGCTAGAGTGCCATCTTGCACAGACACCACACGTGTACAGCTTTTATTGCTGCTCTGAGCTCATTAAATTTTTTAGCTCATGTTCCAGAGCAACATGGACGCTTATCATATTCGGGACCATAGTTTTTTTTTGTTCTTTCCGCTTTCACCACCCATCTTTATTTGAATATGGCATGACATGGCATAGTGTCTCGTTTTAGGCAGAAGTGAATGAGCTTGGCTTAAGAATTGTAATATATCTATCGCAACAACCCAAATCACTGCCGTATGTCCTGGTTGCAAATGCGATCGAGTTGTTCGATGGCACCTATCCACCGCAGTGTTCTCGTCTCCATGAAGCTAAATCGGCGCTCCATTTCCTTAGTGACGGGCCAACATTCGGTACCGTATAGCGTGACAGGAGGTACTAGACACTGCAAAAGAGGACTGGTATATGGTGAGAATAGAGTTAGATAACAATTGTAAATCTAAAAAGGCCTACTCTTCTCCATTAGCCTTTACGGAAGCAGATGCCATTGAACGGATGGCTGGTATTCCATCATAGAAAAAATGTGCGTGCTCCGCAGCACTGAGTATATGCCAATATGCTGAGGATGTAACAAAAATGTATTGGTATGACGATAAGATCATTGCGAGGACGTTACGACGAATATAGAACAGTGCAGTCACACCCTGCTCTTCACGTAAAAGATAGATAAAAGAGATCACGTTTTTCACATCACCGACCCTGAGACACGGGGCTGAGCAACTGTCATTGTTAACGGACCGACTGTTGCATAACCTGACCAATACTTATAAGGAGGAAAATATAGCAATTCAAAAAAAAAAACCAGGGAGCACAGGCCAGAGATCAACAACAAGGACGAGCTAGGGGAAGTATTAGGATTAATCACTTGATTGCCATTCCCCGACCATTTAGATCCTGGTCCTCATACTGCCTGCTCTACTGCTGCGAACGAAAGGGGTGAGGTCCTTTTCTATAGCATGCTCTTTTCCAATCTCAATGAAACTTCTCCGTACATAAGAGCCATACCGCTGTGGTATAGTCACCTTCAACGGCTAGCTGAACGGTATTGTCGCTAGTTAGATTGTTTATGTCTTATTTTGTTGTATGTTGTAACAAAAAAAAGGCTCCCGAAAGGATGTGAGGGGACATCAAATCAGATGTGTTGGGTTGGGCAATAAGTTCGTGCGGTTTTCCGTGGGCATCAAAACTAGTGTTTCTCGCAAACAGCATCAATCACAAAAAGTGATTTATACAGGGTGCGTCATAAATATTGACGCACCGGAATTATTCTGTAAATGAGATAACATCCAAAAAAGTCCTATGTATGTATAACCAAAATGGAGGGCACGTCTTAGCGAACACAAGGAATCACCCTTGTTTGAAGCGAGCTCCGTTTTTAGGAAAGGAGCCACGAAGACGGCAGCGAAGATTACTGCCGATGCGCCGCAACTGAAGTTCCTCCATTTTTGTTTCATATCATAAAGAGGTTTTAGTTTGGGAATTTGATATTCCTAGGGGAAGTAGCGCAGGTCTTGGTCTCCAAGATGGACATAAAACTATCTCCTTGTTTGCAAATCTAGTTGCGTTCTTGCCAAGGAAATGTACCTATGTTTCACTACAGAAAATTTTTTCATTTTCTTCTTTCTCATTGAAACAGTGTCCTTTGGAGATATTTCCTTGGTGGACTCAATTCTTATCCCAAGGTAAATCCATATATACTTTGGCAGGGCTTGGCTCCTGTGCAAGGGACGAAAGTGATGCAGGCCTAGTTTCAAAAATCCACAAAGGAATTTAAACTGGCACAGAACTAGCTTCCTTGTCAACCGAATTTCAGTCTACTGAGCGAACCCGTATGGGGCTCTTAGAGAGCAAGGGCTGTGCTATCATTCACAGAAAAACCAAGCTCCCAGATTCTCTTCCTTTCAAGATCTGAACAAAATCGTCCAGAGTTAGTTACGGCGCAAAGGCTATTTTCTCCATCGTCGTCTTCGCGATTGCTTCCGCGAGGGAGGGCCCTGCTGCGAACAAGAGTGCACTCGTTCTGATCGCCAAGGCATGGGCTTTATCACGCATATGCACATTTGAGACATTTACGCATCTTGCCTTTTCTACAGACTAATTTTAGGTGCGTCAATAATTCTGACGCACCCTGTATAGCACCTTTCCCCCACTATTAATACCACTAGAGACAGAGCAGCTCCCTTCTTTCACCTCCATGAAAAGCCACATTGTCTGAGATGACTATATTTGCGACTCTCGACTGCAACTCTTGAATAGAAGTCTAGAAAATGCCAAAAAAAAAAATAAACAAAATAACTGGTTCGAGATAGCTTTAGGCTTGCAAGGGTCGCATGCGTAAAATTACCTTCAATTCTAGCATCTCGGTTCTCGTTTTGGTGGAATTGCCCAGAAGAGACGCGCCTTCTTAATATGAGGGATAACCTCAAATTGAGCTCTTCGATGTTTTTTGGCAAAGTGAATCACTTTAACCTAGGTGTTGCTAAGATTTGACATTCTAGTGATTCTTCTTTACATCTACAGCAAAACCTAGAGGATTAACGGCTCATTGTCCTTAAAACTCTAAATTCAGAAGAGGGACATCCTCTAGGTTAAATTTCACCTCTCAGAGGCGGGCATCTGCTTCTGTGCCGTCCTTTCAGCAGTAATGGCTTCTTTTTGGACCTCACAAATACACGTCACCTTTCGAGCTGCATTCGATCCGCGATTGAGGTGGAACAGTAGTAGGCGTCGGAGATGTTCGTCCTAGCCGATTTTGAAGGTCACATTCTACGTGACAGAAAACGAGGTGTAGCACGTGTTGAGGAAATCGGTAGGAATTTGTAAAGAGAAAACAAAGGGCTACAAAATCATATATAACACGCACTCGAACATATTTTGATTCTCAGTGAGAACTCAAGTTGAAAAAACCGCACGAACTTATTGCCCAACACAATAGAAAAATACCTACGGCAAGCCCGTAAGAGAATCGTTAGCCTACAATACGCATCCACAGTTCTCTGCTCTTCAAGCGTATGAAATTCCAGCACATAGAGTGCTTCAGCTACAGTATAGGCATACGTAAGTGAATGACGAACTTTGAACATTATTACCATAATCACTTATACTGATCTGCGGGGAGGCAAGCACAATTCGAGCTCTTGGAAAATTAATTCTCAAAAAAGGCGTCTAACCAGCTAAGCACCATCGAAATACTGTTATCTTTTCTCTTCATTTTTCCGACAGTTGTTCCAGCGAAATGTCCTGTATTTCTCGTCTCGTCTTTAAAACAACATTCATCTTTCGCGATAATTAGCTTCACGATCTTATCCAGAATTCAAGGGAATTATTTACGGAGAGTAGTTGGAAAAAATTTCACGCATAGTCCAAGTTCTTGACACTTTGTAATTATTATACTGCAACTATTCAGGGGAACTATCTCCGAATCTCTCATTAAAATGAATGAAACTTTTGAGGAGTTTTCTTTTGACGGCTTAAAAAATTTCCCTAGCGCACTTGTTTAGTTATATACATATTAGCGCTTGTGAAGCATACTAACCTACATAGTACTCCAGTCTATTCAGTCATATACATTCTGGGATGAAGCTTGGTTCTTGCATTCTACTTCTACGGAGCAACATTGCCTTTATTGCTTTTGAAGAGACGACTGATTAGTTTTTTTTTCGCATCTTTTTACATCAGACTGTCAGACCCGTATCATATGAACGCGTGATGAAATCAGCAGCCCTAAGGTTATCAATAACGGCTATCGAATGCTTCAATAGTACAAAATAAGAGTTGCAGCTGCAACAACTCAGCGTTTACGTCCTGATTAATCTTCCTGTTTTTACGTGTGCATGTACGGTTGTGTAGCTTCGAGCCCCGGCCTGCCCCCGGCCTCGACCACTAGGATAACGTAAATCTATATGTATGGAAATCTAGTTAAAAATGATTTTATCTTTCTGTTCAGATGCTTCTCCTCCTCACATTGATCATCGCTTCAGTCGTGGCTGATGACAATGCAATAGGTGATTTTATGCTCATTTTTTCTGAATTTCTGTGGTAACAGCGTGACTTTGCATTTGATAGGAAGGCATCTGCAATTTAAATATAAAAAATCAAGTATTATCTACAAAAAAAAATTAGGAGCTTCATTAAAACAAAAGAGCGAAGGTAAACAACCCCTAAAGTCAGCGCCGAAACCAACGAAATGGATACGAATCCTGTTCGAGAGACGAATAGAGAATCCACCGTGTTGTTTGCCATCGCTGTAGTGCCTGTCAACTACTACAGAATACCGCCCGTCTGGTGTACCGCGCCGCACCGCCTACGCGGCGCAATAGGTCAACTGGGCGTTGCGGTTGTCAGGTGTTGCCCAAAGACACTAAGAGCGTGGAAGACGTAAGAAGACCATTAATTTTATGATATTATGTTGGATCTATGGTTAGTTACCGTTTCGTGCATTATCCTTATACGAAAACTAACTATGTTATAAGTTTCCTCCTGCACTCATCAGTAAGGTAAAGGAAACTCATAATATGGATAGAGAGTTCAATCAACCTATACATTATATATGTACCATGTATTTTGAAAAAGTGTCCATGTAATACCAGCGACGACCACAGCACCTAGGCGACTTGCCGCGCCGCATAGGTGGTGCGGCGCGGCAGACCAGATGGGTGGTATTCTGTGATGAAAGAGTGAGTGAGTGTCACAATGACTGACCATCGTCTGGGTCCCCAAAACGACGCAGACCCCAATTTTTCCCACGCTTCCTACTCCCCCCCCCCCCCCCCCCC